>JAOCPT020707716.1:0-16496 GCA_026546935.2 Palythoa grandiflora
TTAAAAGAGTTGAAGATATTGGCATGTCCGCTAGTACAATCCATATGGATCTGTTACAAGAAAAACACCGGGCCAGGCTCAAGGCAAGCATAGGTGAGCTTTGACCGACTATAATAACTGCCATAACAGGAGAATCATGAAAAATGACCAAATAGATAGCAATATTGTAAGTTGTTATTAAAAAGCAAACTCGGAACCACAACAATTTTGGCAGTTGTTGGCACTTCTTGCGTATAGTTTAACGCCAGTCAAACTTTGGGGCAACAAGTCCCAACATTTTTATTGTTCTGTGACCGGCGAAGCGTAGCGCAACAATGTTGTAGCCATTCGCATGCATGGCTCTCACATCAGTGCTTTCTTCGCGCACACGTCTGCGCAGGCGTGTTGCCAGATTACTGTACCAGATTGTATCGCCAACAATGCTGGGACTTGTTTCGTTCGTTTGCACGGACCTTTAGACATTATGGCCAAATTCTATTGAATTCTGTTCAGTCACTTTTACAAAACGACCGGGAAACGATGTTTCTAGATGTATAAGGTCATATGGTATATATGAGCTGATAATCGAAATTGAGTGAACCAATCAGAAAGCCAGAAATGTTTATTTGAGGTCAAAAAAGGTTAAAATAATGACAATTTTCACGGTCATTAGGTCATGCTAACAATAGTGCTGGACATTGGCGCAGTTGGGACACAAATTTCGACAACCAGATCACGATGGACGAGGTAAACGTGTCATCAATATTTGTAGCAAAAGTCTGCCAGTCTGAAGTGTGCATGAGCAGTGTCATATTTGTAGGCAGTTATTTGTAGGTCACGTCGTGTGCCTGGACCAGTGAGAAAGAAGTAAAAATTCCATCAAATGATGACTGAATTTGTTCATTCGCATTAAACGATTGGACACATTTGAAGTTAGTTGGAAATCCGAACCAGTCCTACAAACTTTACAATGTCGTTTTGCTTGTTGGTACTTAGCAGTAGCTACTGCTATTAAAATGTATTGAGCCCAATGGAAAGCAGATTTGAGTGAGAAGAATTGACTCCCACGGTTTGGTAACAAAAAGCCAGTTTCTTTAGCACGATTTATGCTTTATCTTTTTCTAAGCAGTTTAAAATGAGGATGGTTGGGTTTACCTTTATACATTCTACATTTTTCATGCTGCAGCACCAACTAACTACCTAACTAATTAAAAAGATCTACGCAAAATCATGACATACACATAATTATTTGATTGCAGATTCACAAGTTTGCTGTGTATCACTAAAAACTCCATTTAACAGGAGAGGAAATCAAAGAAATGTAAGAAATTGAGGTACATCTGTATATATAAACATGCTGCAACAACAATTCACCGTTTTGCAGTCTTCGATTAAATTGTGAATATAATTCAAAAGGCAACTGAAAACAAACCTTGTTGTTCTCCACTTAAACTATCGTTATAACAGTTATTTTAGCTCCTCGCAAATCCCCTGGTATGCCATTTTTCATTTGTTAAAACAGTTATGATGTTATGATCTTTATGTTGATCCTTTAGCATATCCCTTGGAGTTCATTAGTTTAAATTTGGATAAAAGTAATCATCAATCAGCCGATAGAAAACTAAAATACATTGTCTAAACACTCTTTGTACAGTATTGCTTTAAAACTGACATTGGTCTTTTTACTAATCCTTGGTACTGTAATATTTTACTTTTATTTTCTGTTTTTCAATTTTTGTATTGACTTTTATTATCTGTTTTTCAATTTTTGTACTTACAGGATTGAATCGCTAAAGCTGGAGGAATTGAAAGACGGTGAGTAATTTATATGACTTGAATTAATAAACATCAATGGCTCCGACCTTGTGATAAACAGATCATGCACTGGCCGGGAAGACATGAAAAAATATCTGACAACACTTATTTAGTTTTATTGTAGAAAAGGGTTCTTCTCAATTTTATCATGCGATTTTTCCTTTTTTAGGTAAAATTTATTCTCAAGAATGGCAAAGTTTCCGTACTGAAGCGGTTGACATGTATTTTAACGATCTAAAGCAGAATCATCCACTCCACCGCGACCGATTTAGTGAACAGCAGTGGCTGTTTCAGGGAAGATCTTCCAACAGCAGGCTACAGACCATGCGAAATAGGTAACATCAGCCATTGCTATTGTTTCGTTCCACTTGTTCCACTTGACACAACGACGACGTGATTGGTCCAGTGGTAAAATCTTAGTCTTCCAACCGCAAGTTCCCGGGTCCAAATTAATCCCGGCTCAGCCGAGTGTTGAACATTTGTGTGACCTTCTTTTTCTTCAAAGTTGACTCAGCTTCCCATTCTTGCGAGGTCGGTAAAATGAGTATCAGCTTCTGCTCGGGGCTAACAACCTGCAATGGATTAGTGTCCCGTTCAGGGGGAGTCAGTAACTTTCATCTGTTTAACTTGAGGCATTTCATGTTTCAAGTATATGTGAGCCGCTGTAGCAAACCAACTACAAAACCGCTTGGCTGGGTCTCGCTTGAACATCGACATCTTGTCACTCAAGTTACGGCTTTCTACAAACTACGTAATAGACTAATTAATGTCTCATTTCCTCCATGTATCCAAGAAAATAGACGGCCTACTAGAGTGAATTGCAAGCAGCAGATACATAGAAATGTCCTGGTTTACTCTTACTCATTCTTTCCTCGAACTGTTGAGCTAGGAACTTATTCCCAGACTCTGTCACTTCTGCTATAAAATGTTAATGCCTTCAAATCGGCCACATTACTCTCTGTTCTATCTATCAGTGTTCCTCACCATCTCAAAAGACTATAATTGACCTTTGCACTGACCACCTTAGTAATTAGTGTAAGCTAACGTAGGGAAACTTATCTAAGTTTTTAAGTATAAAACCCTATAACCACTTGGAAAGCGCTCAGCACAGCGGTGTATCAGCGCTTTATAAATGTCGATTATTATTATTATTATAATTACTATTACTATCATCATTATTATTATTATTACTATTGTTATTAATAATTCTACAGAAACTGTGATTAGCTCTGGCTCAATGGACCAATAGGATCGTAAAAGGATTTAGGTTGCAAATCTCCACTTGACACTGCGGCTAACATTTTTGTTAGATGGGTTTTGGCGAATAAATATCCTTCCGCCTCTGTTTCTCGGAGGGTTGTTTTTTATGTTTCATATCAGTTCCCTAATTTTCATATGGAACCCTCTTTTTAAGAAAACTATTACTACATTTGTTCATAGCTTATATACTTACGGATGCTACTTGGTCAAAAACTTTTGTTTCTGAGATATTTACAAGAAACTGCAATATTGACGCCGATTACACACCCTAAATAGGCAAACCACTTTCACATTGTTTTAAAGATAATTGGAAAGATTAAGCTAAAACTGATTAGTTCTTGCCATTTTGATTCGAGATTGCGAACGCTGACAAGATTACCAACGAAAATAATTCAAGGCAGTGAACCGTTGCAGGTAAATACACAGACTGTAAGGTATAAGTCATTTACAATTCACAGGCACAGAACTAGTTTGTTATTTTTTTACTCTTAATTATAACGAAATCTTTATCCCTCTTACTGTGTTTTTTAATTTTTTCTATTAAAAAAACGGAAAAAGAAGGAAAAATAAGAAAGCGATTTTAATATTACCTGTGAAGACGTCAAAAGTAAAACCATATAGAATTTTCAGTACTATAAAATATTTACTTTTGGTGCTGTTTCGTGGGTGAACATTTTTTGTAGGTTGTGAAATATGGAGTACGTGGCCATTACCACGCTCATTATGACGTCACAGGAAGAGCAGACTACCCCAACGGCACGTGCTGTCATTTCAATTTGCTTCTTTCACCTCAATGTCGACTGTGTAGGTAGGTGTGAATCATGGTTGATATATCATAAGAACTCAAATCATTTATTGTTATTAACTATAGAGGTATAGGTGTGAATCACGGGTGATATATGATAATGACTTATAACACACCTTATTATTACTATGTTGGTAGGTGTGAATCATGGATAATTATGATATATGATGTCTTATCTCATATATAATTATTTTTTACTGTGTAGATAGATGTGATTATGATTGTAATGAAACTAAAATCAAACTTTAAATTGTTTTCAGAGTTTTCAACTAAAGCAGTTTAATTTTCTTGTCCCGTGTAGATACATTACGGTTTTGTATTATCTTAATGACGTGGAGGAAGGCGGAGAGACAGCTTTTCCTATTGCCGATGCAGAAAAGTTTAACGAAACGGTAACACAATTTTTTAAAAATAATATTATCTATTTTCCCCATTATGAGTAACTGTTTTTCAAAGAATTGAAATTATAGCGTTTATTCTTAAAAATAAGACGTGCAAATCACTCATTATGGGGCTAGTGGAGACTTGGCAGACGGGGAATGTTTTTTATGTAAAAACTGTTTTGCAATATCTCCAAAAAAGTGAGAAAAAATAAGTCGTCCCTCTATCTGACCTCAGTCACTCGATGAGTGAAATGAAATGAAATGTCTAGCACTAGTTCGGTGTTTGATGAACCAATCATAATACACGTAAAATGTGCTTTTTATATCCTTGATAACACTAACTTTTAATATAAAAACTGTTGGAGGATATTACACACTTTCTTTTATAAAAACAACTAGTACTTTATAAGAACAACTAGTACTTTATAAGAACAACTAGTACTTTATAAGAACAACGAGGCTCAAATTTGCCAAAATTTAAGAACAATTTAAGAACAAGCTCAGGCTGAGGCTTGATAACTAGGAACGTTTTTGTGGCAGAAAATTGACTAAAACTTAGCGATACAGCATAAAACACACACAGAAAATCACTGTAAAGCTGCTCAACAAACAATGAACTTAGTTCGCCTCCAAATTATCGCCGTACAATACATGTGTGGCGCAAGGCGTTTCATTTTCTAATACCTTGTTATATTTTGTTATTTTCTTCATTAAAAACAGCTCACAGAAATTAGAACAAATTAAGAACAATTTAAGGCTGAAATCACCAAAAAAAATAAGAACAATGAGCCTCGGCAAAATTTACTGGTTCTAATAACAAAAATAGCGTGTACTATCACTAAGAAACTGTAAGAAAATATTAAAAGATATCACTAAGGTTACTAATAATTCTTCCTTCTCTTGGAACATTTACATGTTAAAAAGACATTTATAGTCCATACACTACAGACAAGTTTTAGTAACTTCTGTTGATATATATATGCCAAGTCGCTCAAAAACAGCTGTTAGATTGGGAGAGAAGAGAAGAGAATTAATTTGAGATTATGGTGGTAGAATCAACCGCAACTTCCTGGCTGTTTGTACTTATTTTATGCAGTGCCTTAAAACATTTTTTTTGAAATGATAGCTTACTACAACACGTTCTGTAAACCACAAACGTCATACATGGTAATACAACTATTTCGTTGGCACTAAAAACCGCCCAGTGAAAATTTTCTTTCAAGAATTCCGATCCGTACTGAGTAATACCCAATTATTTATTACCGCTTTGGGCTAAACACTTTTAAAGAAAAAAAAAGCTAATCTTAAAAGCAAACCCAAGTTTTCCATAAAAGCAAATAAACAGTCATGTATCGTTTCACTTGTGATTAAATCTGGTAAAATCAAGAAAAAAGTTAGTTTTAACTGATAGGCATAAAGTTTGACCGACGAGAAGTAACAGGTTTTTTTATTGCAACAAACAGGAGTTTCGAAACCGAAGGGATGGAGACAGATATAACCTCAGCAAGTTTTGTAAGACCGCCAATGTAGTTGTGAAGCCAGAAAAAGGGAAAGCGATAATGTGGTATAATTTTGAGCTGGATCAAGAGTCTGGTTGGATGGGTGGTCGGGACGATAGATCTTTACATGGAGGGTGTGATATTCTGAAAGGGACGAAATACGTGGCAAACAACTGGATACCAGCCCCTGAACCAGACTCCGCTCATTTAACGAGTAATTACTTGATTTTAGGTGATGACGAGTTCGAAGAAGATATCTGAGCTAATTTTATTGTCACCAGATTAAACGGGCGTTCCAGCCATATACCACATTCAACGAGAGCCGAACTCATAACACAGGAACATTCTGTTTCTATATGTTAACAGACCTACGAAATATCAATTCTGCATGGTCTTCTGGCAGTCATATTAGCTTTTTCAGAACTGGACAAATTATTGGGACATTCTGGAAATTGCTGAGTTTAATTGGTAATTTTTGAATTATAGTTTACATCTTATAAGAATAATACAAAGATGCGAACTATGAAAAATAAAGCGAGCACCTGGTTTTGTTAGTTTATGTTGTTCTAACCAATGAACAACACAGATTCTACAATATAAGAGCAAGGCCATCACTATTTATGCTATATAAACGCGTTACTTAAGATATACGCAATGTTTCTTAAATATGGCAACCATCTCTTATCATGTCCACTATTCTATCAAGATCAATAACAAGAAAGAACCCACAATGTACCAGTTCCACGACTAGTGAATTTAGTTTGATGCGGACCCCCTTAGGTCTACAGAAAGTAGAGCCTGTGACTGTGTTCATTTAAGAAATAGACACGTTATTCGTGCCTTCAGACTCTCGGCTAAGTTTGTGAGAATTCTCGAGCAGGTGAATACCTTCAACTGTGTCTCGGCTGATCTGCTCTCGAATTCTCCCAAACGTTCACCTCAATTTCACCAGGCTGTGAAGGCACGGAGAACATGTTTTATTTCTTTTACAACATTATTGTTTTCCGATACAACAAAAAAAAAGACGATATGTACGAGACGCGTACAGTTTTATTTCTTTCGTAAAACTGCAAAGTCTCACAACTTGGCGACAACCAAACGTCATATTCGTATTTCATAGCGCTATGAAAGCACACTTGTCCACTCTATCATAAATATAATACCAACCTTAAATGCAATACTTTTTCTAACCGTAAATGTAATACTTTTTAACCGTAAATGTAATACCTCTGATCAACCGTAAATGTAATACCAAGTTGCTTTACTATTTTATGGCAAGAAAACGCAGTAGATTAAGTGAAAATTAAGTCGTGGTGATATAATAGTTCTGGAGCATACGGACTAAGTGGTGACGTTAGTAATCACGCGGAATGCCCAAATTCGATGTATCTAAGTAAAAAAGGTAAATAAAAAGAGCTGTTGTTGTTGTTGTATTCAGGTCGAAAAATTGTGATATCAAATACACGGGATTTTCTAGGTTGAATGGTCGCGGGGGAGGGGAGATTGGTGTGGGTGGTAGTGTGGGGACATACATTGCCCACCGGCTTTGATACTTTGTAAGAAACAAACCTAATACAGGAGTATGACGTTGTATTCAGACCACACATTTAATGTCAAAGTAATTGACACAGTACATCACAATGACGTAATGCCGACGTTGTAAAAAATACGTTGTACATGAACTTGATTTATGTAAAGGATTTTTAATGTTGCTATTGTTAGTTCTATCTCGAAAAGTATATCTTAAAACAAAACGGCCTGACTTTTTCCCAAATTTCAAACCTCAGTGTAATGGTATATAATTCAGTGCAAAAACAGAGGAGGAGAGACAAGGATACAAGCTACTAACATTTTAAAGTTTTATTTTTTTTAATGGAAATAAATCTGAACTTAAAAAATTTTTGAGGGCATTTCAAACTTAACAATTTAGTGTTTTTAAGGAGTATTGCGCAATTTCTTGCAAAACAGAAACGTACTTTACATTTTATAAAGGCGGGTTATTTACTTTTTTTTGCTTATTTTCTAATTTCGTCACTGACGTTTGTTCTGACGATTCTCGTAAGTATCTACTTTCTAGTCTGTTTTAGTTCCTTTTTGGCCTCTCGCAACGTCTCGATCGGCGAGTCAGTCAGTCAGTCAGTCAGTCCGGTAGTCACGTTTATTCATGAGCTTTTATGTTTCCAAGTATTGTTGTTACTTCATTAAAATAAAGTTGGTAGTTGTTATTTCTTAAAATCCAGAAACTGTATCCACGATACTGATCACTTTAAACAAAATCTTGCACAAAATGCCACGGAAGCAACAAATACCCCGGTTAATAAACAGGCTGTCAATATCAGCTGATTTTGAATTGTTAGAACTGCAAGTTGAAATTTATGGCAGCATGGAGTGCGCCGGGGAGAAGTTACGGGTACCGATCCTCTGAAGCAGGTCTCATAATTGCCAAACTTGCTTGCATGACAATACAACTTCCTCTTCTGTTCAGGTTTTTTCAGTAAAACAATATAAAAACACCTCATTTGAATAGAACACGTGCATCCAGGATTCCACGTATAGTAAAAAATTCATATCTTACAAAAACTTTATGATTTCAGTTCGAATATTTTGTATCTTTATTTAAGTTTCAAAAAGTTTTAAAAACTGAATTTTATTTTGCAATCACAAGATTCGTACAATTTGCAACCACTTATATAATACTTCGCATTAAGATCACTTTATCTAAATCTTAAATTAGAATCACTTCGACATAAACCCAATAATAATTATAAGGTTGTAAAATAAGGCGTTCATCGCGTGGATGTATAAGAAAGCTAACCGTTTCTGGCGTCAGTCATCGGAGCGCAAGCGATGAAGCGTCAGCTGTCAGTGAAGAACCAACGGCGATGAGCGTTTATTTCACAACCTTGGGTTGATTTTGGATCACGTTTGAATTACTCCCCCGACACATTTGATATTTGTTTTTCAGACTATTACCAAAAGTTTAAATAAGAATCGCTGTTTTGTCAATAAATTTGTGAAAAAGACCTTTTCTCTTCAAGTACAAGTGAGAAAATGATATTTATGCTGTCACTTACTTAACTGAATATTTAGTACCTTTTAGACAAACCAAAATAGAAAAGTTTTATTATTTTGATTTCTGGTGCTACTCGTTTATTATTTATGAAGCCATCTTTTTGTTCTCTCAGCACAATCACGTGGAGTTTAGATAAATTGTCTTCCAATATCAATTCATTGCTTTACTTTTATCGACTTAAACCTAAAGATCGACCGTAGTTTTGTACGACTACCTAGATTGCTCAGAATGGTTTCTCAATATAAATTAGTTGTGATTCTGCTGCTTGTCCACTCGTTTCAAGCCAGACAGAATAACGCTCTTGCAGATGACGTCTCACACAGTTCAGGCTGTGTACCAGGTTCAGATTGCGACGCTGATGATCCTCGTCCGTGCCCTGATAAACTCTTTCGCTGGAACCCCGTGAAGGTAAAACGATCTTTTCTTCGAGGCAATAAAAGGGAGTTACAATAAATGAGTAACGCATACGGCTAAAGGTAACTATGTGAAGTTTTTTAGCGAAACAAAAACCAGATTTTAAATTAGTGAAATAGCCCAGTGGCGAGGTTATGTTAACATGATTGTAATTTGACTTTTACATTGAAGAGCCAAGCTTTAATTGTTTCTTCTAACTGGAACTGCAAACAGATTCTGATGCAACTACGAATCCTATTGAAGAACGTTTTGTATTCACGATATCTTCAGTTGGTAATAACACAAATAAAAAGACAAAAAATAGCAGACTAACCAATGATTTATTGTATGCTGGTAATGTAAGCATAGATTATTATATTATCGCCTTCTTTCTTTTCAGTATATTAATTGGTGTCTGTCTAAATCAGACCGTCATAAGTCATTGTGATTTAATATATTTGGGAACCCGGTGTTCTACTTTTATTCTTCCTTATTTCTTTTTTTGTTTTAAGTGCAAGTAAAGCTTACAAAGCACTCAAACATGTATATTGCGTATTTAGGTTGGATACACGAGAGAGATTTCACTCGACACGAATGGCAAGAAAATCAAAATGATCACAAGAGCTGTGCAACCGCCAATATTTGGTAAATGAAACAATTCTCAAGAATGTTTTTGATATAAACCACTCGATAGGGGGTCTGGCTCAAATTTGAATTCCTATAGCTGCTATAGATTGCACAAAAAATTCTTTAGATATATTGATGTCGTTTTTGAAAATTTTTTCTGCTTCAATGAGCGCATTCCGAAACTTACAACTCGTATTTTCAACTTCAAGAATACGAGTTTTGTGTTTGTAGAGATTTACAATTTATATTTTTACTTCAGAAATACGAATTGTGTGTTTGCAGAGATTTACAACTCGTATTTTAAACTTCAAAAATACGAGTTGTGCGTCAGAAATCTCAAAGTAAAAATACGAGTTGTAAATCCAGCTGCAAACGCACAACTCGTATTTTTGAAAAGTACAAGTTGTATATCTCTGCAAACACACAACTCGTATTTTTGAAAAGTACAACTTGTATATCTCTGCAATCACACAACTCGTATTTTTGAAAAGCACAAGTTGTATATCTCTGCAAACGCACAACTCGTATTTTCGAAAAGTACAACTTGTATATCTCTGCAAACACACAACTCGTATTTTTGAAAAGTACAAGTTGTATATCTCTTCAAACACACAACTCGTATTTTTGAAAAGTACAAGTTGTATATCTCTGCAAACACACAACTCGTATTTTTTGAAGTAAACTAAATACGTGTTGTAAACTTCTCTAAACGCACAACTGGTAGTTTTGCAGAAATACGAGTGGTAAGTTGATTGATGATTGCAACCGGGAATTTTGTTGTAAAATGTATGCTAACTAATTTTAAGATTTGAACTTATGTCCTATATGGGCCACCGTAGAATGCCCAAACCTATAAACTTACTGAAGAAACTCACTGGGTAAAGCAATTCTGTCTTCCCAAACAGGCTACCCAAGCCTACATGGCCATTGTAAAACCCAGTCTGTTAATTACTCGTTTTCGTAGTGGCCAATTGTAGAAAAACAAGGTTTATCAAAGCAATACAAATAAAAGAACGGCCTTAAAAGACGGGACTTCTTAATAATATTTATTTATAATTCCTAGTTCAGCAAATGAACAATTTTTCATATCCTCACTTCAATGTTTACCTTTTTACAGAAATTCCCGAGTTTCTCACAGACGAAGAGTGTGACCACATAGTCAATAAGGCGGAGGATATCGGAATGGCAAAGAGCAGTCTCCACTTTGATCCCAGACACCAAAAACATAAAAATCTGGTTAGGTCCATGGAAGGTTAGAAAATCTTTTGTCATCTTTATCTTCTTCCATGGTTGTCATTGTCGCTGACATTGTCATCGTCATCGTCGTCGTCGTCATCGCCATTGTCATTGTCATTGTTGTTGTTGCTGGCATCGTTGTAATTGTCATTGTCACTTTTTCGTCACTAGGGTTGTCACCGTTTGCCATTAGAAATAAAAGAAAAATGTTTGCTGCTGGAGAAAAAGCAGTAAATGTGTGAAGGAGAAAAAGAATAAATACATAATGACAACTCACCGCAAGGGGCTTTTCTGTTTCATGATTAAAAGCCCCAACTCCCAGAGAGCTGCTGGCTGGAAGGCTATTTAAATCTGCATGGCCAGCGGGTAGAGAAAATTTGAAAACTTAGAAAACCTGGATTATGAATCAGCGCTTTAAGCCGCTTGGCCACGCTGTATTCATCATGATATTTTCAGAGAAAATAGACATAGCTAGGCAAGTACTTGCACTGGTAACATTGAGTAAAAACGTATAGCACAATTCCTTCCGTTAGTCTAACAAACTATGTACAGGGGCTAATAGTCGAAACTTTGAGTTCAAAGGATTGTTGCACGTTGGAATGAGTCGCCAAGGAGCATGCCACAACTGTTTAGAAATCAATCAATTTCAAAGATCATATTTTCCTAAATTGAGTTGGCTTCAATATTCTTTAATACACGTGATGTATTCTGCCCACTTTTTAGACATTTTATTTAGCATTGTAACTGAGGATACTGATTTTATATCTTTAAGATTATTATCATTATGATTAATGTTTTACGCCATAATATTAGGAATTACTCTCGATAATATTATGGTCCCAACCCCTTATATTTTGTAATGTACCATGCAGCTAGAAACAAGCTACAAACTGTAGTTACGTTCTCCACCCAGAACTAAGAATTTGAAAGACCTAACAACTACTAGAAAAGAAATCCATGTGTCGCTGCGATGTAATTCACCATAAATTAATGACCCAGTTTGACTCCTTATTAAAAGAATCTTGCATTTTTTACCTACTCGAATTTTTATTAAGAAACACTTTTTATTTCAAATAATTTAACATTTTCGCCCAGATCAAGAAACATTATTTAAGCTGAGTGACTTTGTGTTTTCTCTGTTCAGGTCATTCGAACAGCAGTGCTGGTTACTTTCTAAGTTGGGACGCGAACAAAGATAACGAGATCTCCATGGATGAGGTCAGAGGATTTCCAGTTCTTAAATGTCTACGCTGTTTTGTTATCCTTATCTAACTCTTTATCTGCCTATTTTCCAAAGGACAAAACCTTTATTGACGACGTATATCTTTTAAAGAAGGTGAAGAAACTCTGTAGATTAAACCGAGCTGTTTCAAGCTTCTAGTTTAGTTTACTTGCGCATAAGTATATAATCTAATATAGACGTATATTAACAAAGTACTAGATAACTTCAATATATGGCGAGAAGACTTAAGGTTACTGAACACATTGAAATGTGAAAAAATACTGAAAATTGAAAAAGCAAATTACATTATTTTACTGAAAATGATCTTTCTAATAAAAAATTGTTTTTTCAATAGCTAATTTCGTTCGCGAATTATTGCAAATTGAATATTTTTACCGGCAGTCGGGAAGCTACACGGTTCATTTTTCAAACGCTGTTTTCTCGGTTCCAGTTCAACACACTTTGAAGAAGTTAAAAAGTTGATAAACATTAGCAGATGTTAAGAACTGAGTTCGTATTAACTTTTTAAAGCCAAAAATTGGATAAAAAGTAGAGTTTCAGTTCGTCCTTACGATATTGAATATATTTTAATATAATTTTCGTATTCATTTAGATAATTTCATAATCTTTCCAGTGATATATGGGTTTATAGGACTGTGATAAATATCAAGCGAGATATCGTATAAAAACTGAAGACACTGCCCATGGTGTTCAGTAACCTTAACTTAAACTCTTAGGCTTATCTGAGCGTTTAGCCCCTCGTAGAATATATTAGATATATTTACACGTCATGACATTTTGCCGGATATGTCATCTAAAAATATCTATATACTCATAAATATAGGATCAGTTTTGATTTTTTGTTAGTAGCATCCATTATTTATATGGAGACCAGTTATTCAGATTTCAATTTGCTGGTGAAAAAAAAAATACGATTCGCAAGTTTTTCATTTGTTGCATTATGTTTGGTTCGCCATATGTTACAGATGATCATGTTCGCAGAAAGATACAAGCATCTATACTTGAGCCACGATGAAATGCAAGAAATGTAAGTATTATGTGGTTACTGTCCTCTCAGAAACGGGTTGTGTCTCTATCAATTTTCTGTGGGAAAAGGAAAGAAAGAATAGAATTCAAACCAGTCTCAAACCATTTCCCGTTATATGACACTTGAGTAGAAACGTAGTCACTATCTATCGCAAATGCTGTAATCTGATTGGCTATCGTACTTACTATCTATAAAATGATAGGAACTGCCTGTAAGATCCAATACGATGTCTATAGTTTCCAATTTTCAGTCTTTCTGAGGACGATTTGAAGCGTCTAAGTGATAAAACAAACGCAGCAACAAAATATGGTGTAAAAGTTTTTGAAGGTGAGAAAAACAACAAATTTGAAGCATTGATTTAACAAGTTTTACTCGACAGACTGCCAAATTGATATCTGAACAGACATAAACTTTATATGTCTGTAATGTAGTGACACCTATCAAACAAATTGACCACGTGTAAATGCTTGACTTATCTGAATAAATGTACAGAGAGATGTAACAACTGGCGACGAGCGATGGCTAATAATATTCCCGACTTTCCACCTTTTAATGTACATTTGGATAGTAATGCCGGTCCGAGATGGGAAAAATGGTTGAAAAGAGTTGAACGACTCTTCATTGGAATGAACTTAGATGATGAAAAACAGAAACGAGCACTTTTGTTACACTACGCTGGACCTGATGTCGATGATATATTTGATACGCTACCAGACACGGGCGAAGATGATGATTACGATACAGCGGTTGAAAAGCTGAATGAATACTTTAATCCTCAAGTTAATACTACCTACGAAGTTTACAGTTTCCGAACGGCAAAACAAAAGGAAGGAGAATCATTAGATTCATATCACACAAGATTGCGTCAGCTCGCCAAAACATGTCAATTTGCCGACCAAGACAAAGAAATTAAAGAACACATTATTCTGACCTGTACATCAAATGCTTTGAGACGCCGCGCTCTACGAGAAGATTTTACTTTGGCAAATCTGCTTAAACACGGACGAGCATTGGAAATGAGTGAATCACAAGCGACCGAAGTTGAAAAAACAGATTCTAAAGCGAACACAGTCAATAGAATTCGTCAAAAATCCATGCAGCACGCGCAAAGTTCTGGAAGATTTAGATCACGTGCTAGGCAACCAAACTCACAGTCACGCAACAGGCCAACGTTTAAAAATCGCGAAAACAACCAACAAAAAGATTCTACGCAGATTACAAAGAAGCAAACTTGTTGGCGTTGTGGAGGAGACTACCCTCATCAGAATGAATGCCCTGCAATCAACAAAGAATGTCATTCCTGCGGAAAAATAGGCCATTTTTCACGCGTTTGCAGAACAAATCCAAGAAGATCCAATCGTGTAAGAAATGTCACGCTAGACAAGAAAGTCAATGAACACTTTGAAGAAGATGAAGATGAATATTTATACTCAGTAAAGCCTAAAAATATTTCAAACCTGCCATCCTGTGATGTACTTATTGCAAATACACCAGTTAAAGTTATGATTGACTCAGGCGCAACCGTTAATCTGATCAACGAAGCAACATTCCATGCCATAAACAAAAAAAAGATTTTGAAGTTAGAAGACACAAAGCATAAGATTTACCCATACGGATCAAGGATCCCAATACCTGTCAAAGGGAAGACATCGACTGACATAAAGTTCCAAAATAAGATTACAGCAGCTACAGTGTTTGTAGTCCAAGGAGATGCAGAAAATCTTTTAAGTTGCGATACTTCAAAGGAACTTGGCATACTACAGATCAGACTAAATGCCGTCACATGTAAAGATCACAATCTAGACACCATGCTAAAGGAATTTGATTGCCTATTTGAACCAATCGAGAAGATTAAAGGAAAGGTAATTAAGCTACACATTGATGACAGCGTTCCCCCTAAACATCAACCTCATCGCAGACTCCCTTTCCACATCAGAGCTGACGTAGAAAAGGAACTTGAACGTCTTGAAAAATTAGATATAATTGAAGAAGTAACAGGACCTACTCCATGGGTTAGTTCCATTGTTGTTGTCCCAAAAAAGTCAGGCGAAGTACGCCTATGTGTTGACATGCGTGAGGCGAATAAGGCCATTCAAAGAGAAAAACATCCAATGCCAACCTTAGATGAGCTTGCAGCCGACCTCAATGGCGCAACTTGCTTCAGTAAGCTCGATCTGTCATCCGGCTATCACCAATTTGAGTTACATCCTGACAGTAGACACATCACAACATTCTCGACCCACAAAGGACTGAGAAGATTCAAAAGGCTCATTTTTGGAGTGAATGCAGCATCTGAGATCTTTCAAAACGCTCTTGAAGAAATCCTCTCAGGTTTGCAAGGATGCAAAAACCTCTCAGATGACATTATCATCTACGGCAAAGACCAGGACGAACATGACAAAAACCTACATGCTACACTTACCAGGCTCAAGGAAATGAATGTGCATCTCAACAAACCAAAGTGCAAATTCTCCCAAGCAGAAATTCCTTTCTATGGTCATATTTTCAGTGCAGAAGGCATGAAACCAGACCCACTGAAGGTTGAAGCAATAAAGAATGCAAACCCACCACAGAATGCAAGTGAAGTCAAATCCTTTCTTGGAATGTCTCAGTATGTTTCCAGATACATACAGAATTACGCTGATATCACAGCACCTCTACGCAACCTAACGAAACGAGATACAACCTGGAAATGGGAAGAAGGAGAACAAATAGCATTCGACAATGTCAAACGAGCTCTAACTGGTGATGAAGTTATGTCCTACTTCAATGCAGAAAAGAAAACAGAAATCGTTGTTGATGCCAGCCCTGTTGGACTCGGAGCCATACTGCTTCAAGAAGGTAAAGTCATAAGCTATGCAAGCCGCATACTTACGGATCCTGAAACGCGATACTCACAAACTGAGAGAGAAATGTTGGCAGCAGTTTGGGGAGTTGAAAAATTCCACCTTTTTGTCTACGGATCTACATTCGATGTTGTTACAGATCACAAGCCGCTACTAGGCATTCTACCAAGTCATAAACCAACGTCCGCACGAATGGATCGATGGAAGCTTCGACTTGCACCGTACAGTTGCAATATTGTCTACAGACCTGGAAAAGATGATAAGAATCCAGCAGATTTTCTAAGCAGACACCCAAACACACGAGAATTAA
>JAOCPT020708159.1:0-16480 GCA_026546935.2 Palythoa grandiflora
GAGAAAAGATCAAAGTGAACACAGGCAACCCAGTGAAGGCTCTGTAGAGCCTCTTGTAATAAAATTAAAAAAGGATTTCAACAGTAAAATATGCTCGCTGTTAACTCTTCTTATAAAAACCATTAACAAAGATATCGAACGCACTTTGTTAATCTGTGATTACGTCTAGTAAAATTAATGTTATAAAGGACTGGTCATTTATATAGGAGGGGGGAGGGGCTGTAGGGTGAATGTAGATTCTATAATGTGAACACGAAGACAAATCGCCAAGGATGAAAATTCACATGTGTTCCGTTGGTACAGGCTATTAATGGATGCTCAAGTACACTCTTACCTCCTCTCCAAATACAAAGCCGGGCGGGAGAAGCTGCCGTGGAATCAGTGGAGAGCAGTTGAACATCACGATGACAACAACGGCAGTTCATCTGGAGAGTCTGAAGAGGATCACGATCAAAACAGTGATGGGAAACATCATGCAGGATCCGCAGCTGGAAAGGGTTTCAAGGTATGGCTCGCTGAGAAAGAAGCTGAATTTCATAAACACAGAACAAAACTTGAAGAGGAAGCAAAAAAGGCCGAAGAGATGAAAAAAGCTGAGGAACAATTTCGCAAACTCACGCATCTCACGCATGAAGAATGGCTGGAAGAAAAATTAAGAAAAGAAAAAGAAATATCTGAAAGAAATCTCGAATTGACTCCTCACCCATCTGACCCTGAGAAAAAAGAACGCCAAAGGAAAGCTGAGCGAAAATTCGAAGAATGGTTATTGCAAAAAGCCGATGAAGAGCTGAAGGAAGAAGAAAAGCTAAGAAAGGAGATGGAGAAAAAATTTGAAGAACTTAAAAAGAAGAAAGAATTAACGCCTTCCGCTGTTTCAAGGGTAAAGCTCTGCAGGACAAGCAGCTTGCCATTGGCCAGGAACAGACCAGTAAAACACTCTGCGGCCTCAATAAAAAACGCGCATGCTCAAAATGTTAATTAACTGTTAAGGATAAGAAATACCATCGAGCTAACAGAGAGTATGTTCAATTTAACCTTGTGCCCTTTATTTCTTAAACTTTGACTCGCAGCTTAATTAATAACGGACTATTTTAGAACTAGTTGCAAATTATTTTTCATTTATCAACTCAGCATTTGCTGCTGGATTTCATTCACTCCCTAGAAACGTCAAAGACAAATTACAGAGCGCCGGGCCATGTCAATGTCCCAAACAAAATAACCCTATCAAATTCGTTTGTTCAACGGCACCAACATGGCCGCTATGACGTCACCTATTCGTTTTATTCAGTTACTGATATATTTAAATCGTCTCGACTTTTCTCCGAGCTTCTAGAGAAAAGGCCTTGCATACAGAGCCTTAGGAAAATTGATACATTACCTGATATTTCTGAAAACGGCTTTTTTTAAATGAAACTGACTAGGGATTTCTTTAATTTTCTTCATGTTATTCTCACAAAATTTTGAAAGGTGAAAGAAGTAAGACTGGGACGTCCCGGTCCCAGCGCAAGAGACAGATAAACAAGTACAAATCCGTATGTGCTGTAAAATCAACGCGTTTTTATTTAATAGTAGATAAATTGAACAAGATTATCCCAAATTTCGATCATAATGTTGTTTTCTGAATTGAATGGACTTTATTCGATGGGTTTAATGTCTTCCCAATACAGTCCTCTTGAGAAATAAGTTTTTTTAACCTGAACATTCTTTCGTGTCTTTTTCATTACCTCATCTGAAACAAAAGAACCTTATTTCTCAAGAGGACGGTATTGAGAAAACATTGACGCCGATGACTAAATGAGGTAAGTTGAAGTGTGCAACAAATATATATAGAAACGAGTTTTAAAAAAATGTTGTACTGAGAACAACTTCGACTTTATAACATGAATTAGTGTAAACACAAAAAAAAATTACAAAGATGAAATTTTTCTGCTACTGAAAATTCGCTTACTGAGTACGTGAATCGGTACTGTAGAAGTCAAAGTGTAAAGTATATAAATCACAGTGTTACTTATTTATGGTTTTTTACTTTATTATGGAGCACGATAAACGTCCACGTTAAATTGTTTTATGGAAACACTTTAGGAAATGAAAACAGAATAGTTACTTGCATCATTAACTTTTGATCATCTGCGCATTTTCAACCGAACTAGGATACAGCAGCACGCCGTTAGTATTACTGTCTTTATCAATTGCATGATTAGACTGCGAGCAGTCTCTTTCTTTTCCTCGCGAAATCAGTCGAATTTAGAAGTTCGAGTGGCAAGTTCTGCAAGCGAAAACGGTCTAGAAACTGCTGACCGGTTGAAGCAATTTCTAAACGGTTTTCACTTGCAGAACTCACCATTCGAGCTTCTAAATTCGACTGATTTCGAGGAAAAGAAAGAGACTGCTCGCAGTCTATTGCATGATAAGGTCCCAAGTTTCTGACTTTGCTGCATCAGGCTAGTAATTAGTTTTAACTTCAGCAAATTCTACAGATGAAAAATAATTTTCCTTTCAGGAACGTTTGTCAAAGCGCTCAACGATTGAATTGGCGACTTTTGCAAAGATTTTGTGGCGATCATTTTCCATTTCTCTTTTATTAGAAGGTGACAAACAGTTGCCATGGCAACATTTTTTTTTAAAAAAGAGGAAACGGTGCACTGTGTTGAATTCTTTAGCAATACCTGTGTAATATGAGGTCGTGCCAATAAAGCTTGTTAGACTAAACGTCACAATGTGTTGAGCCGGTTTTATTTGTTGTTTTGTTTTCTTAGTTTGGAATTAAGACTTGAAAAAAATTCGGCGAAATATGAATTTTTACACACAACTGTGTTAGAGAAAAATATTGTGACATCATTTTGAGGTCATCACATTTTTGCAACTCAATATCTAGGGTTTTAGATTTCGAAATGTCGAACTGAAGTGGCTCTTCCCTTACCATTTTGGGGTCAAAAAAATCTCACGGCGTGTGCAGTTTTAAGGTTACCGTATACCTTCAGGGGTGTTTTACGTCAAAACGATACAGTGCGTCTGTTTTAAACCGTAGATACCGAAATCCATACATCAAATTAATTGAAGTTTATAGAGCTGGCTTTCGAACTGTACTGAAAATTTTGAATTGAAATGAATTTTTAGATTTTTTTACGTTCTCCAAAAACCAGCGACAATGTTGCCTTTCGGAAGTTACAAGTCCAAGAGATTATTTATATTTAATGATTCAATTAATCCCCCAGTTTCAAGACCAAAAGTGTTAAAAAAAAAAGTCTGCGATTTTTCATATTTAATTGCAGATAAAAATTACGGCGCTTTTTGCACGGTCTATGAACTTTTTATACACCCTAACGCAAAAAAGCGCCGCAACTTTTATCTGCAATTGAAAATGAAAAATCGCAGACACCTTTTTTTAGCACTCTTGGTCTGGAAACTGGCGGATTAATTAATTCATTAGATATCAATAATCTCTTGGACTTGTAACTACCGAAAGGCAACTTTATCCCTCGTTTTTAGAGAACATCTAAAAAGTCTAAAAATTCATTTTAATTCAGAATTATTAGCACAGTTCGAAAGCCAGCTCTATAAGCTTTAATTTGATATACAGATGCACTATATTGTTTTGACGCAAAACACTCCTGAAGGTATACAGTAACCGGTTCATTAAAAGCCCCATCCGGCAATGCTAACCCAGGGTTAATTTTTTAATCCAGTCAATCAATCAATCAATCAATCTTTATTGATACGAAATAGATACATACAACATAAATGTTCACTGCCGCAGTTAGCATGGCTACTCGAGATAGACAGGCAAGTAAGAAATATAAAACTACGCGGTTTGAAAAATTAATTTAGAAATATTTTCATTGACAGTTGTTTACACTATTGTAATTCATTTTGTGATTGTTTTTATGCCCAGAATGTAGAAATATAGACTAACCTTGCAAAAATTTTAAGCTAAATTTTCAAAACTTATGTGTTGTTTTGAGGAGCAGCATTTTCTGCCATTTTATTGTTTTCTTGGTTTTAAACGGTTGCAAAACGGAAACATTACATCCGCCATTTTGTTTTGTCATTATCTACTATTTCTAAACCAATCAAATCGCGCGTAGCCGAGCTGGTATATACTAATATAATATATTACTACCAGCCTATATGCTACCAGCCTATACGCTCCTGTTTCCAACACTCTCTATATAGCTACTTTAGGCTGGAATTTTGAGGTTGACATGTTGTCATTGTAATTGCCGTCGCCATGGTCATTGTCATTGTCATTGCCATTATCATTGTCATTACTCTCGCCATGGCCATTGTCATCGTCATTTTCGTTGTCGTTATCGTTACCGTTGTCATTGTCATTGCCATTGTCATTGTCGTTGTCATTTTCATCAATTGATGTCGTTAGTCATTGTCATTATCGATATCTTTGTCCTTGTTGTTGTCGTTATCGTTGTGATTGTTATTGTTATTAAGCAAGTTAAGTTTTGGATGAGAAAAAAAAAATTGTTGTGTTTGAACTTACTTTTTTTATTCTCAGTAAATGATAGTGTAATTGCTCTTTCAAAGTCCTTCAAATTTCCGTAGGTTGGTCGGCTGCAAACTGCCAATCCTGTTTCTCTGCACTCTTTGGTTTCTTGGCTTCTCATCGTTGGGACAACTACGCGTTCTGATAACTGCTACCTTGGTAACTGGAAGGCTTTCTTTTTTCTTTAAGTCTTCTTCTTCCCACTTTTTACGTAGTTTTGTGTGCTCATCACGTGCTTGGTCCAACAGCTGTTGTTCTTGGATAAGTGATTCTTCTTCTTTCTTTTTAAGCCACTTCTCATAACGGACCTAAAATTAATCAAATTCTCTTGTTTATTTACAAAAATTAGGCTTTACTCATTAGCAGTTAATCGAGTCAGGATGAAAGAATTTTTGTCTGTAGGGAACATAAAAAAGAGAACCGCGGCGTGGTTGGTGTAGTGGTAAGGCATCTGTCTTTCATCGACTATAGGTCCCCAGCGAATTCAAATCCCAGCTGTGTCGAGCGAGGAACATTTGCGTGATCTTCTTTACGTCAAAGTCGACTCGACATTTGAATCCTTACGAGGTTGGTAAAACGAGTACTAGCTAATCTGCGAGGGACGAGTTTGCCGTCCAGAAAATATTGGTTTCATGCGCGAGTCTGTTGCTTTTTATTGTGTGGGTGTGCTGCGAATTTTTGATGTTTCACGGTTTCATTAATTTGTTTTCCTTACTTTACTAACGTTGTTCAATTACTTGCTCACTTAGTGGGTGGCTCCACCTGAGTTGTTTTTCAATTGGTACAGGGTTTAATGGAACTGAAACCCATTGTGGTGAATTGCACAGAGCTTAGATATTCTGCTTACAAACAGTAACTGTTTAGCTAAATATTTTTAGCAGCATATATAGTTTAGGTCTGTTTAGTTATCAATGACCCTCATCCTCTTAACACCACATAGAAACCGGAGATAAGCACCGGCTCCAATGGGCCATTTAGGCTCGTAAGAGAATTTAGTTAGTTAACAAGAAAGTAAAATTTTAGCTGCGTTTTTTCTTTTGATTCTTCCTCCGTTCTCTGCCCACCCCCACAGATTAGTCTCTCAGTTTGTTTACCAACCTGTGATTCCCTGCGGCGACGTTCTCGTTTCACCTGGTCCAATTTTTGCGACTCGTCAATTTCCTTCTCTTTTTCTCTCTTTCTTTCAATTTCTTTCCTTTTATCGTCCATCCATTCTTCAAAGGACTTCCCTTTGAAATGTCTTCCTTGTCCAAGAGCCTCGTTTGCCCCGTCAACTTGTGATTTAGCATGAGCTAGGCGCAGCTGTTCTAACTCTTTGCCTGTAAACCATTGCTCGAAGGATCTCCTCCTAGAGTTGGTTGGGCTCCTAGGTACGTTCAGGTTGGGGTCTGTCGGGGGGTTCAGTTGAGCAGCAGTGGAATCTTTCCTCTTAGCTAAAATCCAGGCATTCCACGGCCGTTCAAGTCTTGCCTCATTATCTAATTGTTCTTGGAGAGACTCAGCCAGTGTTACTTCACAGATAGATCTAAGGAACAAATATTATCATTTACCGAAAGGCGTTCATACTATATATAGCTATACATATAGAAACTAGAACTTGTGTTTTAAAATTAGAGTGAGAAGTGATTCCTAACGGAGGTTATATTAAACTGAAACTTCTATTCTTCTTCGAAATACGTATAGTTGGCCTGGACTGAACGAAACCATTGTGTCAACAGTTTTTGCTCATGCGGAAAATAGCTCACAATATTAGGGTATACCATTTTATTTAACATGAAAGGCTAGACGTTATGTTCATACATTTTGTAACAGAAGTGTTTCGACGTTGTTCAGGAATCAAGTTTGTGAAACTTAGCATTAAAAATACTTATTTATATTCAATTTGAAACCAATGATGTTTTCTGCAATTTTTGATTGGTTTGCAACTACACGATTTCAACATTAATCGCACTTTTTTGAGTCTGCAATCTCACTCTTTTGATCAACCAATCACAACTTGCCGAAAAGGCTATAACAACCAATCAGAGCCCAGGAAAATAGTGATGTACAGAAAGTAAAAATAAAAAATAAAAAGAATGATATTTGGCGCATAAAAAGTAATTTTAAAATGGATATAATAATAATAATAAATAGGTTCTTATTATGCGCATAATTCATAAGATGCTCTATGCGCATAACAACAAATTACTCTTAAAAGCAATGACCAAAAATATGCATATAATAATTTAGACAAAATTTAAGACATTTAAATTTAAAAATTATGCAAATGCATTTTTTAAACAAATGAGATTTAAGTTTTGATTTGAATGTTTCAATAGTCTATTATTTTAATTTTAATTGGTAATCGAACTTCGTCTCGTGCAACTCAGTTTTGTTATGAAATCTTACTCGTAACTTTAAACCAAACTCGCGCTGCGCGCTCGTTCAATCATTAAATCACGCGCCTTAGAATTTCAAACAAAATTGCACTCCACTCAATTCAGTTACCATTATTTCAGAGGGGTGGTTGGCGCAGTGGTAAGATCTCTGCCTTTAAACCACAAGGTTACGGTTTTGAACAATTCCTGGCTCAGCCGAGTGTTAAACATCAATGTGATCTTCTTTCCCGCCAAAGTTGACCATCATCATGAGGTTGGTAAAATGAGCACCAGCTTCTGCCGGGGGCTTACGTGCGACGGATTAGTTTCCCGTCCACTGCGAGTCAATGACTCTCATCCGCTTAACACTACAGAAACTGGAGATAAGTAAATGGATTACCTATTTCTGAAAGGTCGATAACTTTGTAGACAAAACTGTTTATGTAATCAAAACAAGTGAATAATAATCCATTTAATTCATTGGCTTACCAGTGGCCATGCATTTCAACAAAATTTGGCTTTTCAATTTGGTATTGTTTATGAAAACAATTTCTACTTTTGAAACAGCAAAGCAAAGCAAAAGTCAGTACCGAAAAATGTCACGTCGTTAAAATATTCTCACGTTAGACTTTTCACGTTGCTGCTGAGGCACATTTTGACCGTTGTGCTTGTGGCAAACATGTAATGAATATAGTTATAATCAAAAACCGGTCATTCAAGGAAAAACGGAAAAGCAATCCTCAAGAAAGAAAGGGTGATGATACATTTACTGAAAGAATCATTCTCCATCTGGTTTGTCGTGAAGTTATTGCAATATATACATGTTTATTTTCAACAAAAGTTGAACACTTTATCGGCGAGTCGGATAAACCCAAAACAAGCACATGTTTATTCTAATTACTTTTACATGCGAGCTTAAATTTTCAGCCGAATTTAGTTTGATTTGTTTTAATAGTTAATGCTATAACTTGTTATGTGAAAATATGCTTTCAAGTTTATTTCAGTATCATCCCTAAATACAACTATGGCCCGGCTTAGGATAGTTGTGTTTGTGGTTTCTTCGTTGTTGTGTCCTTGTATCGCTTGCGTGCACACGGAAAAGTAATTAAATCATTTGATTGTGATGAGAACATAACTAATTCCTCTTCTTAATGCCTTTTATCGTGTATCATAAACAATATTATTAAGAGCAAAAGTGGTTTTAAATAAAACCACCGCGCATATTAACAAAGAATTCAGAGATTAACTAGCCGCTCTCTGTTGGGACCTGTATTGTCCCTATGAATGAGTCGGTATCTTTTTTGTGGCCTGCATGTACGTGATTACCAAAAACTGACTTTTGCAGGCATAGCAGTGTTTTAATTCTCATATAAATAAAAGCAGTTAATTTAATGTTCGGTGACAATTTTGAATTAAAAAAACTTTAATGGAAATAATAGAAGTTTAGCACATAAGTGTTGACTTGTACTCGACTTCTGTAAGACTTTCTCTGCTGCTTCAAGAAAAACAATGGTTCAAAAACTTGTTCCTAGCTTTGGAAGTATATTCATTTCATCCTGCCTCAGGAATAACCGTTTTGAAACAGTTGTGTAAACAAGGGCAATAGCTAAAGTGAGCCACGTTTTTGGCCAGAATACGTTGAAATTTAGCTTTGTTGAACAACGCTTTGGATCAGTAAGCTCTGCTGAACCGACTCTACATTACATAACAAGTAATTAACGTTTCAAGATCCTGAAATACTAAACCTTATCACATTTTAAGAACATGTTTTTAAACTCTTGTGCAAACACTATCCAACTAATAAAGATGGAAGTCATCTCAGTTAAAAAGACTTGGTAGAAACATCATTCATAATTATTAAACACTGATAGTGATACCTTTTGCTCGTGGTGTCCGCCATTTTTCTGTTAGTATGTGATGCGCACAAGCGATGTTGAAACAAGGAAAGTTGCCGGAAAACAATTTTGATCAACACGTCTTGCAGCTATATCAAGCCAAATGACAAATTGATACAATTGTTGTAACCATATCATTATTCTTATTTACATTAAGTTAATACTCGTGCCAATGACATCAAACACGATTTTCGGAAACTCAAACGTAGCGAGGCTTGGCATGCTCCGAATCTAGCTAAATATGAAATCGGTTGTCAATCAAAAAGAAATGTAAAATCCCGTTTGCACATAGGAACGTAAATACTATACAAACAGTAGTTATACTGTGCAGCTTGTTTTCTTATTTTATTTTTTAAAAAGGCTTACAGTGGCTTGAAATTTATGAGTTCATCAAAAATTTAAGACAGTAATGTAAGTAATTTTGGATATCGATAATCCACAAGAAATTCGGTTTTTGAATTTACGTGGCTTCGGGAAATTAAGAAAAATGTTTAAAATACAAAAGCCTTTACGCGCGTTCTGTTTTGCCTTTATTACTTCTGGTCCATCAGACACGAATGATAGCTTTTCGAAATACGCGGCCTTTAGATTGTAGTATAAAACTTCTTGACTGTTTTAAAAAATTGCCGTTTCGAGCAGCAAGCCCTTCCCTAGCAAATAAACTACCTCTAGCTTGTTCATGTTTATGCTAGAATATAGCGCTAGACAGCTATCCCGAGCTGTTCCTTTCAGTTCAAATATGTTTGCATTTTTGAACCCATTCATGTACGTAATAGAGGTTTGGTCTGTACACAGTCACAGAATACAGGAAAAATTAGAGCACAGTCACCCAATCTTTGTCATTACTGACGAAGGTGTTAAATAGGTCTTAACGACGATTACGGGCGTGAGAAGAAATTATGCAATCATTTCAAAACCACGCACGTAGTTTCTTCCAAAAAAATATTGCATTCAATAACAAACCAGAGGTCTTTCAAGACATCAGTGTTTTGCTTCACGACTGTTTTAATTATACTCAAACACCGTCAATTTATAGTCCAATTATAACGTACTGCATGCACTCCTTTATTTAACAAAAAATGAATTCTTTTCAATATTTTCTGTTCGTGTGTGGCGGCACAGCGACTGTGTGCTGACCAGACCTTTTTAGTTCATAAACAGGTTAGTTGACCTCTAATATTTCAACGGTCTTCCGCGGTCAGTCAAAGACGATTCTAAAAACAAAGTTGCTCATCTAAATTTTAATTGGGTGCTGTATTCCCATATATTTAACCACGTGTTTACAGAAGTTTTTCAAATTCCATTCTGTGGAAAGTTTACTTTACAGTACTCGGGACTCAAACACTATACCACCAGTTCAATGTGATGCTAGAAGGGAAAATTATTTCAATGATTCATTTCCAGTTTGATACGTGCCGTTAGGAACACAATTTATTAGAACACTGTTCAGACGTGCACTGCCAAGAATACTTTTAAATTAGCAGATCAAGCTACAAAAATCGAGAATGGTTGGAGAATCTAGCTTCTAAGTTCTTGTCAAATGAAAAAGCAAACGCTTTGCTTTTATCATCAGATTAATAAAATCAAACCAAAAAGGCAATTTTTACAATTAAAACTCTAAAAAAGACTAAGTCAGTTTTGGAAATGAAAAAAAAAGTTAACTTGTGTGTTTCTTTCATTAGACCTGTCGGTGCACATCCACAAAAGAAAATATGTATATGTATATATTGTAATCCAATATTACTAAAGCGAGCTAAACAAGAACATTTGGTTAATACAATGAGGCGGAACAAATCCAGCAATATCACGTAATGTAATTTAATTTGACGAGTTGTAAAAGTCTTAACGCAACGGTCAACCACAGTTATTTTTCAGAAATTTTACATACTCAGGAAGAATATACAGAAAGCATAGGAAACAAAATAAATTTATGTAAAACTGCAGTGATTAGAAAAACTGTTTAGCCTATCAAGATTTTATACTTAGGAGTAAAAAGTTTTGGGACATTCTTGATAACCTTGTGATTTTACGTTTGTTATCAATACAAACATTTAGTGGCTGTTCATTAATGCAATTTCCGGAGATCTTTAACTATCAAAACAGTTTCTACCACAAACAATTAAAAAAGCAATAGTTTATAAAATAACCTGGAGACGTTCTTTCAGGTTAAATATATTTTGGCCAGAGTCATAAAGGGCTTAATACAGTCCTATGAACCAATTTCCATAAAATTGAAAACAGTCCTATTCGCAGAAGGGTCATATGTACCTATTTCGATTTCACCAATTTCAGAGTAAAACAAAATGTATAGTTTTAAAAGGTGTAATAACATAAGCAATAATTACCTTGATTTTCTGAGTTCTTTTCCATGAGACGGCACCGAAAATCCGATCGTCGACTCTCTTCCAGGACGGCTAAAGCGAGCGATGTACCTACTATGAAACCCGGTCGCTTCAAACGGTTCGGATGCCCGTCTGTTAGACGGGGAAACTGGAGCGCTCGCTACGTTTTCGGCACGTCCGTTCGTCGGAACGCGTCTTGGAAAAAGAGGCGATGATGGCGCGCTGACGGTTAGTCTGTTTTCATATTCAAAACAACTTAAGGAATCTTGAAGTTTCTGACTCACTAAATTTTGATTTTCAAGAGTTGGCAAATGGTTACTGTCGTTTTTTCCTCTATCATTTCCAGCAGGCAACAGATTCTCTTGAAACGCAGCCGTGTGAGAATATGGGACCAAAGTTGCAGGACGATACACGTTAATGCTAATATTCTCTTCTCTGCATACTCTACCAATTCGTCTCTCCATAGGCTGCGTCTTGAGCAACTGCGGCCGCCGAAGTTTGTTTAGTGGAGTTTCCTCAGGTGACGTTGGACTTGGGACGCGGTCAAATTGAAAAATGATTTCAGCATCGTTCCTATTAGTTTGTTTGTTTGACTCTTCATTATTTCCGTTCATCCAATTGATATTTACTTCTTCAACATCACAATTCTGAGATTTTATCACTACGTCCGTAAATTTGCCCTCTAAGGGGGATCCCTCATCTTTCTTTTGATTGGCAGACCCTCGACCACCCTCATTCATTCTAAAACTAATCGGAATAAATTCATCCATGCTATCGCTTGGAACTTCACTTGAGGAATTGTTTTCATAAACAGTTTGTTTAGTTTTATGAGACGAGATATCTCGACATTGCAAAGTTTGTGGGCTTGTGTTATGTTCTTCGTATATTTTGATATCGTTCTCATGATTACGTTCTTGATCAGCAGTGAGATCGATGCTGTATTTAGAATTTCCGCCCTCTTTTCGCTCGTAATGTTCTTGCAGTTTATGAATAAACATTTCCGTTTCCGTCTTTTTTAGCTTCCGTGATATATCAAGAGGTGTCTCTTTATTGATATCTTCTCTAGTTAGATAATCCAATGGAAGGGCCAAAAATAGATTACTTGTAAGTAGTTTGAAACATCCAGGTTTAGAATTTGCGGCTGCTGCATGCAGTAAAGTTCTGCCTGAGCTTGTAACTGTGTTTTGGTCAATTAAGTGGTTTAAGGTCAGGATACGCGAGACGGTCGCCTCATGTCCGCGGCAGCAGGCAATGAAAAGTGTCACGGACGCTCTTTCTTCTTTCGTAATCTGCTGCATTGGAAGTTGAATTCTACGGTAAACGGTGTCCTCGTCACCCTCCAGCGCTGCGCAAATTAACTTGTTCCACCAAATTGGAACCGTGAGTTTGAGAGTTTGATTTTCCACGCAATCGAGTGCTAACCAGTCTTGCAGCTCGGAATGACCCTCTGACGAAAACCTTTGTAGCTCTGTTGGGATTCCAATTTGAAGCTCACAGATTGTCTTAAAATGACGGACTGTGACCCTACACCTCGTCAAGATATTTTGAAATTTGCCCGTTGGCAATTCAACCGAGATGACGCGGCTCTCAGTTGAAGGATCGCTGCCATTCGAGCTGACTATTTCACACGTTTTCATGGCTCAAACAAATTTTCTCCTTCCAAAATATAATTGTAAAGAAAGGGAGAAAAAGTTAAAAGCAATTGTCTGTGGGCCGATCCCTCTTTTGCTTTGAATGTTTACGTTCAGGTTTCTTGAAGCTTTTTCTCGCCAATCATCTATCATTACTCTGACTTTTTATAGTTTACTTGTTTTGACGTCATCTAATTGGACAAGAATAATCTTATATCACTCATCGACCAGTTAAAACAACGGCTTAATGGCGTTTTTCTTTGCCCACATTCCCGGGGCAACATTTGTAATGTGCCCAAGTGACGTAAACGAGGTGTGTATTAGTTTTAATCCTTCTTTCCTTTCAAATCGAGAAATAGATCATATATATGCGCTCAACAAAATCAATAAATATGGCGCCCACTTTGTGACCTCGCTGCGTGCCGTGTCACAAAGCGGATGTTTTGTCACGTTCGTGTGAAAAGACTGTGATGTCGACTTGCGTACAATTTTGAAAGCTCAACAGAAAGTAGAATCAGATATTCACGTAGCTTTGGATTCGCTTCAAACGGTCGTACTCCTGCCGTGTCGAACTAAACCAATTTCAGTAATATTAAAATTCAGCTTGTGTCCGAGGCTTAGGGGAATGAAACAAAAGAAATCCCAGTAGGCACTGAGAAAGAAATAATTTATTTCTTTTGTTTTAGTCCTCTATATAAGCCTCGGATCCAAGTTAGCTTTTTAGAATTTTAATAGAAGTTTGACGGAAGTTCGACTGCCGACTCAAATGTCAATTTTGTCTGATGTTTTGCCTCTCTCAATTCATCATTGCTACGACTGTAAAAATTGTCATACATATTTTAAAATATATATAATATAATGTGAAAATTCAACATGTCACAAATGCGGCTGTATGAATCAGCCGCAGGGTTTGCTAGATGTTCGACACAAATTCGACTTGCGGAATTTAATTGCTTCAAATCTCAAATTCCTGCCACATTTCTGCCGTGTCGAATTGAATTCTAACTGTGAAAACTGAGAGATTTTAATTCGGTCATATTAATTTTGTAAATTAAATTATAGCGTTATAATAGCTAAGGTCATGGTCATTTCTTGTACAAGTATTGTATTGTTAAAACCAAGCAATAAGTACCTATTACTACATTAACTGGCATTACAAAGGGATTAGGAAAACAAGACCAAAGCTGTAATTACCGCACCCTTAAAGACAAAGCTAATTAACTTACAGAGGAAAACAAATGCTCCAACTGACTCGACAACGGATTCAAGAAAATTCGTGTGTTCGAAAAAGTCATCTCTTATTTATCTAAGAGAGCACGTAATATAAACTGAGAGATTAGAACTGGTAAACAAACAATTTTTGCGCTCAGTTGTAGGGGCATTCTCAAGAGGAAAAAGATGAGGTGATAAAATGTTAATAAAAACTGGTCTCAGCTGTCTTATGAATTTCGCATTTCGTCTTAACAAGAGATTTTAAAAGTTATCCGCTGGTGGAGAGGTAAAATTATAGCCTTTTTCACTTTTTGTTTACATCATCAGTCTAGTTTAATTGCCTTTAAATCAATGTACACTGTTTCTACAAATCATTCGGCCGCCCATGCAAGTCCCATGTACGTAATAATATTCACTAAACATCACGTACAGTGGGTTATACAACTATTAGGAGTTCATTTACTGATTTAATGCAGGTTTTCCACAATTATTGTAAAATTGCTGTGAGTGATTGCTTTTATCGACACACTGAGAGGAACCTTTAAAAAATCTGTTAGATTAGAAAAAAAGGTTTATCATTCTCATTCTTTGCATATTTTGCAGACAGTCCACCAAAAATGTCATTGTCAACAGTCATAGGCTCGGATGTTCAAAACCAGATTAACGCTGGTTTAATCCATGTTTCTGTTATCAGTTATGTTTCCATTCTCACGCAGACTGATCTTAGCTGTAAGATCGGGTTGGCAAGTTGCAGTGGCTATACTTTGGAAAAGTCTGAACAGTATAGTTTATGGTCTCCGTATAAAATCCCAGTTTCCTTAACGAAGACTGACTGTTGAATTTTGACTGCCAGTAATGCACCTGATTCTATGGCCTTGATCACCTCAACATTTTGCCAATACAGTCACGTCTTGGGAAATAAGGTTAGAATTTGTTTAAGCTAAACATTTTTTCTTGTGTTTTTAATTACCGCATCTGAAACAAAGATCCTTGTTTCCCAAGAGGACGTCTGCGTGTATTGGGAAAACATTGAGGCCATCGAATGAGGACTTCACGCTTTTTTAATAACAACAACTTTATATAACAACAACAAGGCTCAACTTTGCTAGAATTTAAGAACAATTTAAGAACAAGCTCAGCCGGGTTGAGGCTTGATAACTAGGAAAGTTTTTGTGGTAGAAAATTGACCAAAATTTAGCGATACAGCATAAAACATAAAAAGATTCACTGTAAAGACTGCTCAACAAACAATGAAAGCAGTTCGCCTCTAAATTTAGCCGTACAATACATGTGTGCCTCATATACAAGGCGTTTCATTATCCAATACCTTGTTTTATTTTTGTTATATATATAAATATGAACAAATTGAGGCTGAAATCCCCAAAAAATTAAGAAAAATGAGCCTCGGAAAAATTTACTGGTTCTTATAAAAAAGCGTGTATTACTTTGCAATCATTCAGACGTATGAGGACAATACGTGAACATGGAAAACTATTATATTTGCCCTAAGTGCAATGTAACGAGATGTTCAAACAAACCAAACAATTGCTGCTATTGATTTTAAAAGTTGATTTTTTAAGCTACCGGCTTTTAACTCTCGGGCCTACAGTAATTTTCGCAAGCCGTTATGGTGACACTTCTGAATAGGTTTTTTTTTCTTTTGTAACCTAATGGCGAAGATTAATAAATAAATAAAATAAATAAATTTGTTCGTGGTGGGGCACATAAAGAGCTCAGTTTGCAGGCCGTTTTTTTTTAAATTAATTTTCTCCTTTATTCCTTATTTACTAATTTTACAAGCATATAATTATTTTATAGTCTTTCAAAGTTATTATCTATATTGAAAACCGCAAATTTATATATGTTTGTTTTGGTTTTGATGAAGCTCAATAAGATATCTAAATTTGTTATATTATTATTACATCTACAAAGATAGATAAAATACTTAGTGAGTAATAATAAATAATTGGCGCTCTTTGCAAAAGGCCCCTTATACAATGTACCAAACAAGACATTTGTAATGGTTACTTGAAATTTTAATGTTGCTTTTGTTTGAACATGTTTTGTTGCTGTTGCCATAGTTTTAAAATCAGAGGGCATTCATAAAAAGATGGCTAATTGTTTCGATAGATCAACTACAAAAGGAACATTTGTTATCATCTATGTATCCAATTTTGTACAGGCCGTTTTTGCTATGACAAAGATATATTTGGATTTTGGAGGTTTACAAGTGCAATTAAAATTTTAAACTTAATATAAAGAGTTTTCCACGCACTAATATATTTAAAAAGTATTAAAAAATCTCTAGCGTTTTGGCTATCAAAAAGATTTGAAATTTTAATGCGTGTGAACCGCAAAAGATTTAAGGCATTGTCCACACTAGTGCGGATCCAAAAGTATTCGGATCCGTTTATACCGAAACGCATAAGTTGATTCGCGTCCATACTAGCGTTTTCGTATCGTATCCTACCGTCCACACTAAAACGCATCGAATTCGCCATGTCACGCTGTGTAAACATTTCATGACATGTCTATTACTTTTGCG
>JAOCPT020708660.1:0-16479 GCA_026546935.2 Palythoa grandiflora
AAACATTGTTCTTACTGCGGAAATTTTAAGTCAATAAAAAATTTTGGCGACCAGAATATTTGTGCTGGCGACCAAATTTAAAAACATAGGAGTCAGCTTGCCCCAAGGTTTTTTCCTAAAGTCGAACCTTGATATAGATTGTGCAGTGAATTGAAGGTGCAACACAGCTGTCCCAATTGAACAGTAGCCAGACAAAATATATAGCCATCTTAAACAAATTCTTCTGGATACTTTTGTTGAGGAAAACTATTGTTTTAAACCTTTTGTATGACAAGGCAGTCTGGTTTTAGTGTTGATCTAACTGACTACCTATAGAAATTGACATCAACTTTAAAGGGAAGCTCAAACCCAATTTATTTTTTATATGTTTAAGAACAATCCATCTATTTTGGATTCCAGAGATGTAATTTTTACGGTGATTCCACAAGCTGCATGCTTAAAGATAATTTACAAAATGTGTGAGATAAACACATAGGGAGCTGCCATATTTATGCCTGCGATCTAATCCATGAGGTCACAATGTCAAATTGCAATTTGGTATCAAAGAAATGTAATCTTTTTGTGAATTTGATTAAAAAGAAAAATGTTTTTTATTCCATTGGATAATTTTTATAAAAAATGCAAGCAATGATACAGTCTGAATTTTGCAATAGGGCTGATTCTTTTGATAGTTTGACATTGTGACACCAGATATCATTGCACAGACCTTTTCGCAAGCAAAATGCACTTGTGCAGTGATTTGCACGCATGAATCAATTTGCATAAGTGATTTGCATGCGTACTTTTTGGGGGTGCAGAATAGGAAATACACGTACTGAGTAAAAATTGTGCTTACCATAGCTATTGAATGTTTTTGGCTCGTTTTTCTTCCCTTTTGATATCTGCCATTGTAACAGTTGTGCAGACTGTTTTCGCATTCACAATGGAACATTTGGCTGTGGTGTTGACAATACTTTGACAAGAAACTGCCGTATTAAATTACACAAACCAATGCAAAACAGGAAATAAGCCAAATGAAAGTGTGATTAACCACCCTCTCATCAAATTGGCTAGGTAGCACATCAAATTTTCACTAATTTCAGGTTGGCCAATTTTTTTTTCTTGCAATTAAAAGCACCTGTAATTCAGTTCACGCGTGTGCCTAGGTGTGGGCGTGTGATCCCACATGTCAAACTAAAAGGCCTGATTGTAATATGGCAGCCCCCATGGTCCTGACTAGTTCTTTTTTTTCATTTTTGCAGAACATGAACAAGTGAATCACTTCAGAAAGTAAATATATGGAATCCCAAACAAATGTAGTTTTGTTTTTCATAAACCAGCTTAAGAACAAACCCTTTGGCGCTCATAAAATTATTAAAGTTACCAGAACTCAAGACTGCATTTTAGATTTTGAAAAATCTTTTGTTTTTTTTTTCAGTCCACATGGTGGTGGTCACTCAACAGCAGGTGACTTTGACTCTGAAGCTGATTCTACTATCAGCTCAAGGAGGCCCGGATCAAGATCAAGAAGACATGGAAGCAGAGATCAAGGTAATGTCAATTACTAATTTTAATGGAGTGGACAGCTAGCTAAATCCATTTACTAGCCTAAGTGGCCCATTGGAGCTGGTGCTTATCTCCGGTTTCTGTAGCGGATGAGGGTCATTGACTCCCCCTGGACGGGACACTAATTTGTTGCAGGTTATCCTGCAGCAGAAGCTTTTACTCATTTTACCGGCCTCGGGAGGATGGAAAGCTGAGTCAAATTTGGCTGAAAAGAAGGTTGCACAAATGTTCAACACTTGGCTACGCCGGGGCTTGAACCTGGGACCATGTGGTTAGAAGGCAGAGTTCTTACCACTGCACCAACCATGCCGCCATCACTATGAAAAAAATTCATTGGTTCCATTTGTCACTGATTATTGAATATATTGCTACTTTGTAAATATAACAGGTCATGAAAATTTCATAATTCCAGTAGCCACTTTACTCCTAATTAGTTTATGTCACCATTACAAAGTTTTTAAGTTTTTATTATATAAAACAAATAGATTCCATGTTTTTGTGTGTCAGTTCAGTAAAGATCATGGAGGACATCAAGCTGCAGTAAGAACATCAGTGACACACTCAGCTATCCGATGTGCCACTTTTTTTGTTTTTACCACAGTTGATGTCATCTATGATCTATTACTGAACAGATGCACCCCAACTTGGAATTTATTTGTTAAACTGAGGTTGTTTTGGTTAAATTTGATGATGCAAGGTAGATTTTTGATATTTACTTTCTTAAACAATCCATATATATGTATGCTTTAAGGTAACATGTAGTTACCACTTCAAATTTTTAAGATTTAGTTGCCAAAATGATGATGGTCTTTTTAGGTATAATATCTTCATGTCCTTAATTTTATCATTGTTGCAACAGCCATTTGGTTTGTTTCTTTAGTCTTTGATATGATTTCTTTAAAAGAGTGTTGTATTTCATTTTATTATTGTGGAAAACTTGTGAAAAACTTATGCCAAGTTATGCCAACCGGCTATGATAACTTTATTAATTATTGAAAATGGAAAGCTTAAAGGAAAGACTCTATACTGTGTTGATGGATTAATTTATTTAACAACTCTTTATTTGCCACTTGTCACGTTATCTCTTTGGCACCCTAATTGGTGTGAAATTCTAGTTTTGTATACAGTTGGCTTAGTAGGATGGGACCAACTCATATTTGCTGTTTTGTCACTTGCAGTGGCACCAACTCAAAGGAATAGAATGCAAGGTGGAGTCATGGGCGGAAGACGAGATTATGAAACTGGGTCAAGTGACTTAGAAACAACTAGTTTTGTAGACTCTGAAGATGATCATAGCAGGTGTGTTAACTTAAAGCTAAGGTTTCTTTTCTGCAGTATTAACTGCATTTGATGAAGGAGAAGGCATACTATTACTAATTGAGTCCATTCAACAGTAAGGTATGCCTTTTCAGGTATTGGTATTACTTTTGTTTCAATTCCATTCACATCTTAGTTCCGGTTTTGTTTGATGAGTAGTATTAATAGTGATTGCAGGCCTGTTGTTGAGAGGAGGCATGTGATTGTACCCACATGCCTTTTCACACACCTCAAGAACCCGAGGCATGTGATTGATCACAAACCTAAACATAAGAATTTTTTTGTTTTAGTTTTTTCAAAAGTAGAAAGCATCTAACCGTTTGTGCTCATGAATAAACAAGTAATTTTAGTCAAACCCCACACACTATGTTCTGAAGTAATTTTTTTGTGCTCACATCATGTTTTAAAACAAACTTTGAAACAAAGCTGAAAAGCAAGTATTTCACTCAGACTGAACAGAGAGAATATTTTTTTGTTTTTTTTAAGTACTTACCCATTTATTTTGTAAGTTTATTTTAAAACTTCATAACAAACAGTTCAAAAACTCAATTGAATGAATATGAACAAGTCTGCAGTTATTTGCCAATAATGGCATAAGCATACCCGTGTGTATTTTTCCTTTCTCTTGAGGGCTGTTTATAATAAACACACCTCAAACACTTCTTTAGATTACTTTTGTGTCCAAAGCAACATAACAGCTATTATAATTATTTCAAACAATGGAAAAACCAAACAAAAGATTGAAGAAAGTGGATGAGAAATCTGATCGACATCAACCTCATTTTGATCGATTGTTGCAACAGGAAATTGTACCTCGAACATTAAAGATACTATCACAGTTTATTGGAAAAAAACTTTGAAACAAAAACAGCAAATCACTGATTCAGTTGTAAGAGTCATTAAAGTTAAAAAATCTAGGTTTTATATATCATACATACATACAGGCACACATACATACAAACGTACACACAGAGTCTAGATGACCCAACCTCCCCTTACCCACCCCCAGTCCTGTCCTTCACCAGTTCTAAAAATAGTTTCTTTGTCCCATTATAAAATGTTTTTAAAGTTCTGTTCACTCCTTAAGAGAAATGGGAGAGAGTAACAGTTTTGCAATGTATATATCGGAGGTATACATGGATAATAAACTTAAATTGACTCGAACCTAAAGTTCTGAAAAACGGTTGAGTTAGGTTTTAGGTTGTAGTCATTGCCCTATAATGTCTATGGTACTTAAGACACCTGTATAGCCACTTACTTTCTGTCATCCTTACTGTTAGAAAGTTAAAATTCTACAGTACAAAGGAGTGCAAATACAATGTATGTACATAATATGATTGAATGACTTGTGGGAAAATATTTGGTTGATTTCAGTAATTTCTTCGCAGTGTATCAAGATTCTCTAGCACAACAGAAAGTTCACATCTGTTAAAAGGAAGGCACAGAAGAAGAAGAAGAAGACCACGAATGCCTCGAGTTCAGAGAGTAAGGATTATGTTATAGAACATTTTATCCAGTATAACTTAAAGGCGTTAATGTACATTTTTCCGTGTGATGCCATTTTTGGTTTTATGTGCAACAGCAAACATTGTTGAGAAGAAGTAGACATTGTAAAGTACAGAGTTGCTGTCAGAAATCAAGCCTGGGGTCTTATTTTGAAAACACTGATTAGTATTAGTGTGCGGGCATTCCATAGGAGCAGGCATGTAGCACAGTTGGTAAGTATGCTGCCTTCTGTGTTGGAGGTCCCCAGTTCAATTCTCAGTGCCTCCAATGTCTGTTCCGACTTTCCTCTGATCTGTGTAGCTGTAGCTTTAAATACCCATTAAACGGAGCACTGACGGAGGGAGGGGGTAAAGGGCGCACCATCGGCTTCCATTGATACCAGTTGTACAAATTGAAGGAACTACCACTGTTAAATAAAGGAACCTTTACCTTTTTTAATATTTGAACAACAGCTACCAGTTAGATGAGAGATGTGTTCAACATTGGTAGTTCTGTCAGGTCATAGCACAGTGCACCCTTCAGCCCCTGTCCCAGTCAGTGTTCTGTTTCACAGATATTTATTATCAAAACAAAATCATAACAGATGATTCAGATATAAAGTGAAGAGTTGACTTAAACCTTTTCTTGTTTTCAGTGTTCCTCCTTTAGCACAATAACAGAGTCAACCATGTCACTAAATATCATTACAGTAACACTAAATATGGGTAGGTATCACTTAATTATGAGTTTTAGTTATTCTTTATTGAGATTGATTTTCAGTAAGAGTTGTCATTAAACAAGAAACATTGAAACTGACATGATTTTATATGATCTTTCTTTTTTCAGACAAAGTAAATTTTCTAGGAATCAGTATTGTTGGCCAAAGCAACAAAAGGGGAGATGGAGGCATTTATGTTGGTTCTATCATGAAGGGGTAAAAACCAGATCGTTGCTAGGCATTGTTAATAAAATGTAAAATTAGAAGCCATTTAAATAAATTGAATTGTGGTTCCAAATATTGTTTTGCCCCTATCGCTATGCACGCTGGATCACAGCTTTTTAATGAATAACATCAATACATAAAATTATTTTGTATTTTTTTCCCAAAATGTTTGTGAAAGATTAAGACAATTACAAAGGAGGCAAATCAGTTTAATGAAGAAAGCACTGAAGATTATGGCATTTAAAAAAAGTTGTACCTCGACAACCATTTCACAGCCTTCTCGATTCTCTGTCTTGAAACTGATTGCATATTTCCCAATAAGTGGAAATATGAATGCTTGAACCATCAATATTAATTTTGTAAGGCCTTACATTTTAAGACCTTTCTTTAAATTGTTGGAAAGAATTATGTTTAGTTTAAAAGCGTGACAATCTTAGCAAGTGACAAACAGTATGTGCAGGCTAAATTAAAGCTTTTTGATAACTTTTAAATAGCCAGTGATGAATTATATTAGTGTATGATACATCCTCCAGATAGCGAACTTGATCTTGCTTTGTCTGAATAGTGACATTCCTGTAGAAGTTAATTGGGTACAAAATTTTTCAAATCTTAAAGGACAAAGCACAAAAAGTAACTTTATGGTATTCTCTGATGAGGCAAACAGTTTTTAGCAAGTAGGAGAATGATTAATTGCGCTACTCAGATCAATTTTGTGCCAGCAAAATACAATCAAGATTTTGTTGCACATTACAACCATGTAAAACACCATCTATTATTTAATCACCTGAAGCTTTGTTTCTTTGTTTGTTGTTTTGGATGTCTGTATGCAAAGATAACAATGCAGAACTTCATTGAACTTGTTTTTGGAAATAAATCCTAGACTATTATATACCTGGTATTAAATGTTATTTTTGCAATGTTGTATACAAGAAAAATACACAAAACCTGTTACTACTGTTAATGACAGTTATCCAGGATTTATATCTCTTATAAGTTTGTCCATTGTTAGAAAAAATTTCTCTTGTACTTAAAGTTATTTCCCATGTATTTGCAGAGGTGCAGTAGATCTAGACGGCAGAATAGAACCTGGAGATATGCTTTTACAAGTAAGTGTGGATCTTGTTTCTACAAAAGAAATAAATTTCGTAAAAAAAGTAAAGGATATTTGAGTTCTTTCTAGGTGTTGTACTTGACAATGTGGTTGGCATTTTTTTGACAGAATGTAAAACACATGGACTTGTAACTGATTTTGTATAATGTGTCTCATTTTTAGGTAAATGATGTCAATTTTGAAAATATGAGCAATGATGATGCTGTAAGGGTTCTAAGAGAAATGGTTCATAAACCAGGGTAGGAACTTCATTTCTTATTAATCCCTCTCTGAAAATTAGATAAAGTAGTATAAGTAGTAGGATTGTTTATTGCACAACGAACTATAATCCAAAAAAATGCATCACGAATATACAAAATTTGTAGATTAGAAGTGATCAGAAAAAAAATAGTGGTAAACACGATATAACCCATTTAGGGTAGATATCCATGTTATAAAGCTGTGAAGAAAAACCACACCAATGAGAAAAAGCCATATTATTGAAGTGATATGATCCAGTGAAAAAGCCTGATATAAGTACTGTCTACCAATCACATTGCTTGTAAATTATTGTGTCACAAGCTTTGTGACAAACATTTCCCTCCTTTTTTCATGATGTAGTTAAAGTTACCTCATTTTTGTGTTGCCATGCTGTTTCATCTACCATAAATTGTGTAATAAAAAAATTAAAATATGTTCAGAGCTTGATATCATTTTTATTTTACGAGTTTTGTGTACTATATCACTCGCTCATGGACTTGCTTGTTGGTGATATGATATAAAAAACCCGTGAATAAAAATCCATATCAAGCCATAACATAAAAATGATTTCTTTATTCATTGCCTCAAAAGTTTTGCTGCACACTGTGTGGTCAACATTCATTTCAGTCAAAATATATGAAAAATAATTTTCAGAAAGTCAAAACTTGGTATTGTTGAGATGGCATTCATTTTTTAGGTCGATCAATTGCCTTTATTTTCCTATGAATTTAAGATACAGTAGTAAATACAGGCTAACATCTTGTAGTTAAATTTAAAAAAATATTTTTTTTTTATTAGTCCAATCACATTGACTGTTGCCAAGTGCTGGGATCCAACACCCAAAGGATACTTTACATTGCCTCATGGTAAATATTTGTTTTTGATTTTTTGGCTACCTTATTACATGAAATTTTCACAACATGAAATTTTTGCAATTTCAAAGAGATTTCAGAAAATAATACATGAAATTTTTGCAAATTCATAAATCGGCATCACTTTTGAGATATGCAAAACTTAAGACCACGTAGCTGTATAGTATTAATACTTTTTCTTAACATCATGCATCAAAATATTTAAATAAATAAAACCTAATTTAGCTGAAGCTAATGACTAGGTATGGCGATAGGTTTTATAATCGCCTGAGGTGGCCAGGGACCCGAATGGATCTTGTTGCTGGCAGGGCGTTGGACTTGAATGTGAACAAATGTAATAGTTTGAACGTTTATCTATATTCAACTGTATTTAACACAACAAGAAAGTAGAAATAAACATCTATTGAAGATCCACTGCAAACTGAATATACCTTGTATTAAACTATAATTTGCATCTCAAATTCTAAAAATAGCAAATTATCAAGTAAAGTTGTCTCGAAAATTCAATGTAATAAGGTACTTCCTAAAACGCAGGCAAAAGATAAAACCTGTGGTAGTATGTTTTTTAAGTTCCTACAAACAATCATATAAGGGTAACTTTAATCATTCATATTTTGTAAAAACAGAGAAGTATTTGATGTCAAACATCCCACAAAACTTGAATTTAAAATAGTGCAACAGTTGTTTAGAACTTGCAAAGTAAACTAAAGACCTTTTTCTTTACTTAAATATTTTAATATATTTTAGTGCAGAAGCTCTGTATGATTACGTTTGGCCCAATACAGAAACACTTATTGCCATTCTGATTTAAACAAATGTAAAAACAAAGTTAACAGTTGCGTAATTGCTGATTACATATTATCAATGTACTGTACGCGAAATGGAAAACCGCCTTCCCATAAAACACGTTTTTTAGTTAGGGCTTCAAATGCTATGCTCGGGCCGCAAGTGACACAATGCAGGTGCAAATAATCAATATTTCTTTCAAATAAGATCACATTACAGCGAGGAAGGGAACACACTCGAGTTAAGAAAAAATTGGGTCTCAGGGATCATCCATGTTTGATAATTCTATTGTAGCCCGTAATTTGCTATGTTGCCAGCATGGTGAGTTCCGGTGGTTATAGACCTCTCTCACGCAAGCATGACATTGTAAAATATTCCGTTTTTCAAAAAATGGAATTCATCATCAAATTTGTCACATCAATAATAGTAAAAGTGCAAAGTTTTGATGAAAGCAGCCTAAAATGGGCGAGGATATGAATATTTGAAGCTAAATATTTTTGTGGAATTTGTGCTACAAAATGTATATGTTTAGCATCATAACGAGGCTTGCAGGGCATGCAACACCCTTCCACCATACATTTCTTTGTAGAATTACTTAGATTTAAGACTCGATTTCTTTTTCAATTTAGGGGCTATATCTTGAAAAATGACAGTTTTACTAACATAAATGTGAAAAATTTCAATTCAATTATTTTTTTCCAATATATCAAACATTTCGTTGTGTCATGCTAAGCGTGAAAAGGGTCTATCACGCCTGACTAGTAACCAGGAGACGTGGGTTCGAGTCCCAGTCGGGGCATTCAACCAACTTTTTCCAATGAGTCTGTTGAAAGGAGAAAAAGATGAAATATATATATATTATATATATATCTAACTTTAATATTTCTTCCATAAGTCGTTTTATTGCCCTATTACTTGTGTTGTAAACCAAGTTATTAGATTACAAGTGTCATTATATTTATGTTATTGTAACAGGTGAACCCGTCCGACCAATAGACACCTCAGCTTGGGTACAACATACAACTGTCATGAATCGTAAGTAATCTGCCAGGTTAATGCAGCATGAAAATGTATTTAAAGCTTTACGAATATGTCCATTTTGTGGTTTATTGTACGACTACTTCTCTTATTTTCCATTTTAGTTTGTCTTAACAAATTGATGTGACTGTCCTAAGCACACCATATTAAAACGTCTAATGCTGATCTTATCAACTTGTTTTTAGAATTCGCCCAACAAACTGGACAGTTTGGAAAGCCTCCTATAAATGCCCAAAGTCTTGGAACTATGACCTCCACAAGCTCATCAATGACGAGTTCACTACCAGAGTCAGATCGTAAGTTGCTATGACAACACTTTAGTTCAATAGTTAACTGCTACATAAAACTTATAATTTTCTTTCAAAATAACATTTGACTTTTGCATGCAGAGTTGACTGATTGGGAAGGCATTTCCTTAAAAATTAAAATGAATAACTGCTACTAACTATGCCTGCATTTGGAGTCAGGGATGTAGCAAAATTCCATGGCAGCTGGAGATCTTCAAGGTTTGAAGTTTTTTCTCCGCTCTCAAATTAACATGTCAGAAATGTTCACAATATAGCAAGAGAAGACGCGGGAGTTTGATTTTACGCTTTCTTGCAGTAATTGTTCATGAACACAAGGAGAAAGGTGCATTCATTCCTGGAGAAGAAGTTCTCCGGTTGTCAGGTATAAATTTCCCCGTACATCCTTGACTACCAGGGTTTCATTCAGGGTGGGAAACACAAAATGTACCTCTCAGCGCTTAATAAGCTTATTGCTACGTAGACATTCGTATTCGTCATATCTAATCATTTGCTCGATTCCTAAATTAATTTTCCAAAATCCTGCACGAAACCCTGATATACGAGCTTTTATATGTCTGGTTTTCTATGCCACATTTTATGTTTATTTCTAACAGTTTTCTTTCATCTTAAATTTAAATCAACTAATTTAAACTGTAAATTAACATTAAATTGCAATAGAGGTGCTGCAGTAATCAAAGTAGCTAGTTAAGTTATAACACTGATATATGTGTAAACTAATGAGAAGTACAAGATATGTCATCTTCATCTGTAAAAATGATAATGTACCGTCATACCATGGCATATACTGTATTTATTTATTATGTTTCTGTGTTGTATCGGGCTTTTTATCTTATTCTTTGGATTTATTGAGAAATGACATGTGAATCTACGGTAATAAGTTATTTTGCTCTTACCAAATGGTTAAACGGCAGGTTTTGCCAATTCTATTCACACATACTTGGTGTCATGTTCTTATCAAAATTTTGCAACGAGCGACTTGATGAACTTTTCGAACTTATTTTTGTGTGATACAATCGTATTGCTGTTTATTTTCGAATTCTGTTTCATCGTCCTTAAGCTGCCGTTACACGTTGAAACTTTTTGCTGAAATTTGTGTGCAACGACGATGCGAAATAAGTTTAAGCAGGTGCTGCACCGTGTAACGTAAGTGGTTTTGTGAAACGCTTTTGAACTTCTGTTGCGAGACAGGTTTCACGAAAAGTAGAACCGCTTTCTACTTCTGCAACAGTCGCAACATTCGCAGTGGCCCTAAAAACAAAGAGTTTCACTCTGTAACACCGCCTCCTGAAGCTTGTTTTGTATCGTCATTTTGCATAAGTTTCAGCTAAAAATTTCTATGTGTAACAGCGGCTTTAGTTGTCAAATGTTGGAAACAAAAGAACAAGAAATCTCGTTTTCCAAAAAATACCCCATCAATCAACCAAGTTCACACTATCAACTACTGTGAAGTCATCTGTTTCATCATCTTGGTCCTCCCGGCTGTGTTGATCACGTGCGTGCTCCAAAAGCAGCAAGCGATTATATGCATTAAGACCTCTTAGAAACTAACGGTTTTCTTCCAAACAATTTGAAATTATCCAACTGTCATTTTATGCGTCCAGTCCTCGAATATGACAGCCTTGTTTGGCATCCTTATTTGCTTCCAAATCTCTGTTTTACTTTACAATGGCAAGTTTAGGGCACGTAAAATATCTCTTCATACGAATCTGCACCGTTTGAAGTAGACCTGCCCTTATTTCCTTCGATAGACAATTCTACAAAAATGACTTCGCAGATTCAGTCATACAGTTCTCAGAGGTTTATTATCGTTAGCCCGTCAGCACCAATACAAGTTAAAGCGATACAAACCTATTCCAACGTTCAAATGCCGAAGTAAGGGTTTCCAAAAGAGCTTCATTCCTATGTCCGGAAGCTTATAATGTTTAGAGTATTTTTAGCTCCGCTGATACTCTTTTAATCTTGGAACTTGATGTTTTCAACTTTTGGAATTTTTTTTCAAGTTGATGTGAAGTAATCATTATTAGTAGTAATTATTATCCTTGGCGCTAAGATGATTATTTGTAACAGTTACGATGCTTTAATTTTTACACTAACCGTAGTTTGTAAAAATAACTCTCTGTGGCTTCTAGCATCGTGAAAATATTCTGCCATCTGGAAGGTGATGATAGCCAGGACTGAGTAAATATATTAGTTAGTTAGTATAATCGTTTACTGGCTAGGTTTGCATATAGCCATTTCTTGGGAAGTGTCTGAACTTTTCTGTCCTTGGTGCAGGGTTTCAGGATATACCAGATGGTGAACCACTCACACTCAATACAGATATGGTAACAGTGGTCAAAGCTATGGCAGCTCCTGATTCTGGCCTCGATATCAGGGACAGGATGTGGCTGAAAATTACAATTCCTAATGCTTTTATCGGTGAGTTGTCATATTTAGATTTTGTGTTTTTTTGATTGAGTAAAAAGTTCTAAAGTTAGTAACGCACTGAATTGACCGAAAGTTGACTTTGTCAAATTTTAGCTTCGGTTTCGATAAAGCAAAGGAGAGCGCTTTTTCCTCACAAGCACTAAATGCATGGTACATGATAGTGTCTGTTCGTCGTCATTACATTTAGTATACTGTTAACAGAATGTTTGTTTTGTAAACGCAACAGGTTCCGATGTTGTTGACTGGTTGTATTCACACGTAGAAGGGTTTGCAGACAGAAGAGAAGCAAGGAAATATGCCTGTAATTTACTGAAGGTAGTGTATTAATTTCAGAATTGGTGCAACTAGCACGCTCATTTGGCAATGAACTGCTCCACCCTGTTGTTGTGTTGATAGTATAAGTTTCACGCGGACATTATTACTATCTCCACGCACGAGCCCTGACCGCCCATTGCCGGATTAGCTTGCTATAGGCAATTATTTAAATTAAAGTTTAAAGTAAAGTTAAAGTATTTCAAATTTACCCTATTTAGGAATGTGTATGAACAGTGGGCTTTTATCAAACACTGGCTTGATCGGGGCTCTTTTCTTAGTTTTAGTACAGGAAACTAATCTGGAAGATTTTTCGTGTCTTAAAAATGCGGGAATATTTTAAAATTTTATTTTTGTAAAGTATAGGTAAAATTAGTACTATTATACATATACCAATTTTGCCTATATTTTACAAAAATTTTTAACTAGGCGGAATTGTGACCATAATTTAAAATTGTAGTTATGATTGTTTTTATGTTATGTGTTAACTTTTCTTCGTTGTTTCTTAGGCTGGATATATTCGCCACACTGTAAATAAAATCACGTTCTCAGAACAGTGTTATTATGTATTCGGTGACCTATGTGGGAGTAAGTACTTACTACACATTATTGTTTTGTGATCTCAGCGAGTCCTGATTAATGTAACGATAGAGTTAATATTCTTGGGCATAAATATGTTTTGGGTTCGAGTTACTTATTTTAGTCCGAGCCGTAGGCTAGGGTTAAAATGAGCTTTGAGAAGGCCTCAAAACATATTTATGGCCAAGAACAAAAACTTTATTACTATTGTTATCACTATGGAGAGTATTGGGAAAACAAAGGTTGAAAAACATAACAATAAATTCAGTAATCTTACAAGAAGAGATGCATTGGTACATTTGACTATAATGGTTATATATAGTACGATAACAATCGAACCACCATCATCAGGTCCCAAATGTAAATTTACAGCAAAACTTACAATCTTAAGTAGTTGAAACCGTTCGAGTGGAACAATATGAAACAAAGGAACAAAACTATGCAAATCATTGCCAATGTCGAACTGCTAAACAAAGAAGAAAAAAGGAAGAAAATGTCAACTATATAAATAACTTTGCTTCGATGGAGTCACTCTGAATATTTATGTCTGGTTTTAATGTAGAGCATTTCGACGATTAAACAGTCAAATTTATTTTTGCAGTGGTCCAGAATTTTGTTGTTCTGTTCATGGACGGCCGACGATGATAAAGAGAGGCCGTAATATTCCAGATTGGAGTTGTCTGCTGATAGAACTTGAATGTTGCTTTTCTTTATCTATGCCGGCGTGTATGAAGTATAATCAATTGAGCTTGATGTACACATGCCACATTTAAACTAATGTTGTGTTGGCTAACTGTTACAGGCTTCTTTTCACATATGATAAAATTCATCCCCGATGGATTTATTGGTAAAGTCTAAATGATGAACTTAGTTGACGTAATTGTTGACGAATAACACCAGCAGTTTTTTGGTTGTTGGTCTTGTTTTGTTTCAGCGGGCCCGCCAAATTCTCTATTTTAGCACGTATAATGCGCCACAATTCCCAAAAAAGTGATAATAATTTGAGTGATAGTTTTTTGGCATCTACCTGTTGTTTATTGTTGTTGCTGGAACTGCATTATTTATTTCTCTCATATTTTTCACCGTTATTGATGTCGTAAATGTACTTACTGTTTGTTTGTTGTTTGATAGACATGGGCCGTCTAACAATACACGACCACGAAGGCAGTGATCAGGACACACTAGCTCCCTTACCTCAGCACAATCCAGGCATGCCATGGATGGGTCAACCCCCGTCATACGGTTATCAACCAATTCCCATGTTTGTTGCGCCCACTGGTCATGCAGACCCCCAGACTCCTGGCTACGCCCATTCTTTCTACAGTAGCCATAGTGGCAGCAACAGCCCGCACAGTGCTAGTGGTAGCTCGAAGAGAAGTGGTGGGGATAACAGAGGCGACAGACAGGATGACCACAGGAGCAGTGGCGGTAGTAGTAGCGAGCGCAGTGGTAGTAGCAGAGGAACAACAAAAGAAAAGGACACGCATAATCGTAGTACTGCACCAAGCGAACGTTCACTTCCTCCTATCCGACCTTTAGACCAGGTTCCAGACAATATTGCGGCTAGTAGAAATAGTTTTAGAATGGCCATGGGAGATCCTTGTGAGTTCTTTGTGGATGTGATGTAGATTGTTCACACTTGCTGTACTCTACTTGAAGTACTCTTATGCCTCAACTCCTTGTGTTTGGAAAGTCATTGGATAGCAGTTTATTCTGCTTTTGGTTTACCCATGCAGTGGTTGGTAGAAGCTTGCTATTATCAAATTCATCAAGAGTACAAATGCCGGCTGTCCAGGAGAGAAACAAAGCTGTCGAGTTGCGTAGAACTGCTGTTTCGATAATGTGAAGTTGAGGTTGTGTATAACAGTAGAAGCTACATTAGGAATCCAAACACGAGTGATCGGTAAAGTACTGGATTCTAACCTTCTATCTTGGGGAGGAGAGCGATTTCACTTGGTAACCACGTACAGAGCAAGCAATGAATTTCAAAATAGAGCAGACATTGTTTGTTAATGTCTTTACTCGGTGCGAGAAATATTAGGTCTTTTTAGCTAGATTATAAACATGTTAGTAATTCAATTTAATAATAAGTTAGATTAGCTGCGTGACCATGTAAATAGTGTGTGAACAGAAGTGTTTTTAAATTGGGTTCTTTTGAGAGCGAAGTTCCTGCTATAAGCGGATTTGCCATTTGCTTCTCAGTAAATGTGTACACTTTGCGGAGTAAGCCCTCTTACGTGATCAGAGTTATGTCTGCCATTAATGAGTCGGAGTTTGTTGCTGTCAAAATGAACACTTGCTGAGGAAAAAGGATATATTTAAATTTACTGTAGTTATAGATGTAAATCGCAGTTTCAAAGCTACCCTTTTTCTACGCTTTCAGTTAGCAAAATAAGACTGGACATTGTTGTTTTAGAGGCTCAAGCGCGAAGACGACGAAACAAGTACTGCTTTGCACGACATTTTTACAGTTTCATTATCTATAGGTTCTCATTTCAAACCTGGTACGAACTCTGAACCTTGGTTTACAATAGTGACGACAACAACAGTACAAGGAATTTCAATAAAAAAGGTAAACGCAAATGGTGCAATGAGAATGACCAAGTTTACGTCAGGTGTTGCCGTTCATTTTCTTTCTGTCTTTCTTGCATTTGTGTTGTTTGATGTGCCAGCTCCATACCGCAGGCGCTCTCGGTTTCGACTGAAGCGAAAAAAAACTTGAGTTTAGCTTTCCGTATTTCCTTGACTAAACGCCGCGCTGTTTTTTTAATTTTTCATGATTTGGGTGTGGCGGTTTTTTGAGGGTCGCGTATATTTAAAATGTTGTTTATTTTTTTAAAGAACCAACCGCAACTTTACTTAAAAAGCAGAAAAAATAATGCAGTACTTTGTCTGGCTGTACCGATCAAGTTTTACAGTTTTAAAACTATAATTTGTTGTGCGTGTAAACGCGTAATTATTGTATTGCACTATAATTATTTTCGTTTGTTCAGTATTCAAATTAACGGCGTTTATTCGAGGACGGCGCTTATCAATATTTTGGCTCTCAGCTGCGGTGTTTATTAGAGGGCTGCGTTTATTCATATTTTGACTCGTAGATGTGGCGTTTATTCGAGCAGGTGCGGCGTTTATTTGAGGGCGGCATTTATACGAGGAAATACGGTATTCTTCATTTTCATTCTGTGGGCAGAAGCACCTTCCTTTTTATTTAGATATGAGGGAACGTTTTTATTTAAACTCGTGAAGTAAAAAAGAAGCTCTGAAATATGTGTTTTGGTATTTTTATTAAGAAAGGATATAAATTTCCCAATCATTTTCAAATAATCTTAAAATTTGGTTTGAACGGCTTTGAAAATGGTTTTGTTGAACGTTTTTCGAATAATTTGTATTAAGTAACGATCCGAGTAAGAACTACACAGATCAACGGCAATGGAATGCTGAAAGGTGCTAATTGCGATATTGTTAGACCGTTAATCTCATTGGCTAAACTTTAAAAATCGACCATATCTTCTGAAG
>JAOCPT020709498.1:0-25708 GCA_026546935.2 Palythoa grandiflora
TTGCTCTAACATCTGCAAATGGTTAGACCTTCACGTCTTCTCGGATAAGGACGTTAAACCGTAGGCCCTCGGAGACAAGTGTATTTGTGTGTGCGTGTGTCTGTCTTGTGATATGTCTCCGTCCACCTCAGAGTGGTAAACACGGTGTTCCCAATTAGTGGGCCTTTGGTCGGCTAAATCAAATGACACCTAAATAAAGTGTATTATTATTATTATTATTATTATTATTATTATTATTATTATTATTATTATTATTATTGTTATTATTATTATAAAAAACGTTGCCGCAAACATAAATAGCTATTGCTGCAAATAAATTTGAAAAGCTGTTAAAAGACAAGTGAAACTGGACAAAGAAATATTTGGAATATTGTTGCTGCAAACAAAAATTGCGACGCTGCTTCAAACAAAAATACTGAAACGCTGCTTGCGCAGATGCCTACCCGTGAGCCACCACGGCTTTGTCCATTCACGTGTGTTTTCAAGATGACGGTCGATTGATTGAGAGCTGCTTTTAGAAGCTTCGATTTAAACTTCCCTGGAAAGTAGAATCTGAAACTGAAGGACCTGCTGAACATGACTGGCCAGCTAAACTGGACTGGCTACTTGAAATCCCTTGAATACTTCGAATGTGAATCACATCACTGTCATCAGATTCAGATTCACTTGACTGATCATGGTCCATTTCAGCTGAGATCAAGCTCTTTTTGAGGTAGCCTAAATAGTCCATGCTACTGCAGAGGAGAAGGGTAGTCCTGCTGTAGGCCTTTCCCAGTTCTTCCTTGTATTTTCCAATGGTAAAGGTTTGATCACCCGATTTGATCCAGGAGATCTTGCTCTCCACCTCAGTTTTGTCAGGATAGAGAAGTTTGTAGTGGCTCGGGTCGTCGAACTGCACCAAGGATCGGTTGAATCGATGGTGCTTTTCCACTGCCTTCTGCAGTAAGACCTCCTTTGTGTCGCTTGTGCAAACCTTTAAAGGTAATCCACATCCTCTCTTTGCTACGAGGTCTCCATCTTCTTTAAGTAGTAATATGCCCGTCTGTATAGTCTCTATAGTAGGCTCGCTAGGAACTCTACCTTCGGGGGTTCTTTGCGTCAAAACGATAAAGCGCGTCTGTTCTAAACGGTAGATGCCTAAACCCATATATCAAATTAAAGCTTATAGAGTTGGCTTTCGAACTATATTAAGAAATTTGAATTAAAATGAATCTTTAGATTTTTTACGTTCTCTAAAAACGAGCAACAAAATCGCCTTCCCTTCTCCCAAACGAATTATGATGAAAGTGATTTTTAAAGCCTGGCATTAAAGTTTTCTTTTTCTTTGCTTATAGTTCTCTTAAAAAGTACAAGGTTTGAAAATAAGTCAAGTGGCCCACATACATTTAATGATTGGCTGCTTTTTCGCTAATCATCAGAGAGATTGCTTCAGTTTTTAACGTTCTCCCTCAACACTTCTTAGGGCTTTTCGAATCCGGGGCGACCGTCCACACGAATCCGCAAACCTGACGGATGTAAACAATTCCACTCTGGAGAGCGGTTTCAAAAGGTGCGGTTTCGGTAAGCGAATTCACTGGATTCGTGTGGACAGAAGACCGTATAAAAAATATGCGGTTTCAAAAATATCCGGATTCGTGTGTATCGGGCCTCAGTTTCCGTCACCACTTAAAACAATTACAAACTTGGATTAAACGCTAAAATGACTTGTATTTATACTGTTTGTTTTACAAACTGTAATTTTCTGTTTGCATATTTGTTTTGTTGTTTTCTGTTTGCATAAAATGATGTTCTTCCTAATACACTTTCCATTGAGCGAGGAAAAGATTGAGCCCCCTTGAGGGCTGCAACGTGATAAAGCATCTTATTCAAACATCGTTATTCAAAATAGACACGTTTTTGCCATAACCGTTATTTTATAATTATAGCATTGTTACAGGCTGAGCAAATTATCAATAAGTTGTTTCATATAGAATTCTTCAGCGAGCAATTAAAACGAATTATAAAGTTAACTCAAGATGGACAAATTTAATCAGTTCACATCGCCGTTAGATGAGGAAGTTTATGCAGCGAGAGTTTGTCAAGCTATTTTGCTCTGACGAACGGCTCGTGCGCAAAAATTGTCTTCCATTAGACTCCTAATGCCAGTAATGGAAAAGATTCCTTTATCAACATTGGAGTTGATCTTATAATTGGTTTTGACTGAGCTAAGCTTAGTAAATTCTGAAGATTACATATAATTCACCCAGCAGACAATAAGTCTTAATTGTATTGCAACCTTAAGATCTTCTATTTAACAGAATGAGGAATATGAAATAGGGTTTTTCAATCAACCGGATGATTTGCACGTGGTATCTTTGTCAACAATAGAGAACAGTCTTCGGTTTGGTCGAAATATAGTTGTGTTGTTTGAGGATCAGTAATGAGAAACTCAAAATTTGAAAAATACATACTTTGAAAATTGGGTTAATAAATTGTGTTAGTTTGGGTCATTTGAAGGAATTTTTTCTTCAATTCGTCCACAAAAGGAGATTTCATACTGTAATTTTTTTATTGGTTTTGAGATGAGATTTTTCACGTTACCAGTAAAGAAAATGCCTCCTAGGCAGTGAGGTATGCGCTCGTGTGAAAGCCGCGGCTCGGATTTGAAAGCCTTGATAGCACCATCATTTTATTTGCATTACGTTTTGTTACTACATATTTGTTCAATTTAGCTATAGTTCTACTATATTCGAACTTGTAAGATAACCGGTAGCAAGCTGCATCAGTCTAGAATTGTTTGGGGCCAGGTGTAATTTTATTTCAGTATCACAATTTCTTAATTCTTTTGTAATTATTGGATAGGACTGTTTTGTTTTGAGGTGTGGTTAAGGTCTGACATGAGACGAGATAACAATTTTTGTCTGGCCCCATGGTGTAAAAAGTGCATACAAAGCGACCACAGAGTTCGAGAGCGAATAACGAAACAGAACAGATAAAATGTCGTCGTATCATTTGTTTCTGCGATTGTTGTTATATTTCAAGGCAATAATTTATTAAGCTCTACCCACCCATGCAGAACAGAATTAGCAGACGAAGGATCTGAGAAGATCTGAGAAGCAATGTAAATAAAAAAATTAAATGCCTGCAGGAACGCACGCCACTATAGATTAGAAGCAATCTAAATAATAGAATATATAGTGTCAGAGCAGACCAAGGAAGGCTTCTTTTAGGTTTCATTTTTTTGATAGTTTAATGTAACCATTTTTCACAATTTTTTTTTTTGAAAATTGTTAACTTCAAAGTAAGTTGAAAATTTTCTTAATCTGCTTCGAAGGATGAACAAAATGAATGGTCATTTTATAGGGTTTCATCTGCTGGTTCAAAAGTTAGAATGAAAATAAACACCAATCATTTTTACTCTTCAAGAAAAACAAAATGAATGGTCACTTTATAGGGTTTCATCAACTGATTTAAAAGTTAGAATGAATAACACCAATCATTTCTACTCTTCAAGACAAACAAAATGAACGGTTACGTTATAGGGTTTCATACTCTGGTTCAAATTTTCGCCATTGTTATTTATGTGAAACTAGGTTTTAGTAGGGTAAGAGTTATCAATTAGCGGGCCTTTATGCAGTTTTGCGCAAGATAATAATTTTCTTTGAAAACTCCTTTTGGATAACTTGTTGAACAGTGTTAGGAACACAATTGTTTTCTTCCTGTCTATTAATCTGCTAACCAGTTTACAAACAAATTCACAGTTTTAAATCCCATCCGAGCACTTGCTTGTAAATAAGAAATGTTAAAAGGCTTTTAATGTAGAATGAGTTTGAATTAGTATCCATAGATGAAAAACGTGGTCCAAATAAAACTTGGTTACTAAACAGTCTATTTGCGAGATTTGAAACGAACACAATACGATATAACTCATCAGTTGAGGCCTATATCGGCTACAAATCCTGCAGTTAACCGTATTCTACGTGTGAAAATGTTCGTCATGTTTCACGGACTCTTTGCGTTTTTGTGCAGATTATAGAATATTCATCACTAAGTTCATTTTCACCCAAAACTTTGAATAGCTTGTTAAAACGCAGTTTGATGAAGCATGTTGGTTCTATTCAGTTATCTTTTTTTCTTTTTCTTTGTCGGCATCTTGTATTGGAACGGGTTATCATTACGGAGCCCCTAATTAGCTTTCATACATATGATTACAACCAACTCATTCTTAATGTGTGAATAGGGATTCGTTCCTTTTTTGTATGAATGAGCTTCAAATGACGCCCCGCTGTCGGCGGTTCGTATTGCTATTCAAAAGCGCCTGTTTCTTTGAAACAAAAACTGTTTATTTTCTTTTATAGTGGTACATGCACACACTTCTTTTTCTTTTGATCTAATAGTTTTCAGCGTGAAGTTAAATATTAAGCCAATGCAAAATCTGTCGACGCCGAATCAGTCTTATATCCCATCTTGTATGTTCCTCCTCCCATCCCTTTAAAGACTTAAGTCTCTCTGACTTTTGTGCCGCCTTTGTAATTAACTTTCAATTTGTCGTTGTGTTTAGCCTTTTTTATTTACTGCGTTTTTATTGATTTAAAAAGGGATGGTCGGCAGCTTCAAAGAAAAATGTTTCAACTCGTAGATCATTCACGTTTTTTAGATCTTTTGGAAAATTAGTAAAAATGCGCCGTTAAAAGCTGCCAAATCTTTTAGAAAGCAGGAAGTATTAAGCTTTAAAAGTGTTAAACGATTGCCGAACTTTCCAAGATTCAATAAACTGGACCGAATAGTTAATAGTGTCTTTAAAGAACTGTTTAGCAAAATTATGATAATTTTTAAACAACGGCTAATGTTTTATTTGTTGATGGATTCTGACATTCGCGTTTACTCGTCACGTTTGCAGTTGGCTTTTTAACTAAATGAACTCAAACAGTGATTATTGCTATATTGCTAAAAATCTGGTCGACTTCAAAGAAAATGTTTCTTTTCATAACCCAGCTTACACTTACAGTAAAACATCTCTCAACTCGCCCTCCTCTTTCCGAAAGAAACCGTGGATTTACATAAATTTCGGTACACCTTGATTGAGCATGGAGGTTTTTAAACTTCTTTCAGACTAGATGAAAAGATAAACTGCTTTGTTAAGCGATAAATCGTCTCAATCACATGCGTGTGAATCGTACAAGCTACAACTTATTCAGTCCTGATTGCTTAAGAAATGTGTCGAGAAAGGCTAGATTTTAGCGAGAGATTTTTTGTTTTTCATGGCTATGCTAAACATATAGCTATTTTTCAATCTTTTTCCGTGTAAAAAACGGTTAACTACTAAAAGGTTGTTTTTTTTGTTCCAGTGATACAAACAAGAGGAAATTGAGAAACTTTTAAAATATTACAGATGGAGACATTTAAAAACACATAATGAATGTAAAGTATTTGAGATGCAACGAAAAAGTGGCGAAGAGTCCACTTAGAAGACTTCCTTTGTTTCGGCCTAGTTTCACTGAGCCACATAAAAAGGTTTCCTTAACAACGCTTTTTACACCGGGAACATGAAACCATAAAAATTATAGACAGTCATTATATAATTGAAAATAATATCCCGAATGAGAAAAAAATCGCATAGTTTTGCAAAACTTAAGGAGGTATAAAATTGTGCACTTTTGGCGATGTTATTATTTAAACTAAAGGGCTATAAACGTTTGAACAGAAAACTAGGGTAGAGAGACTTGTGTTTTCTTGTAGTTGTATGATTAACCAATTTTCGTTTTTAGGACGAAGTTTTTCATTTTTAGTCATAAAAATAATATCAGACAACGAAAAATTACAAGATAATGGAATTTTAATAGCGGCTATATAACAGGTTACCACTGATTTTAGATGCATTTTTATATGGGTTTCAGAAACAAATCGTGGAGACAAAGAGTTGAAACAAAAAATATCGTTATATTCATTTCAATAACAAATCATTGAATAGAATCTCAATAAAAAGAGAAAATGGAACCAGCAGATGCCATTGAGATTGTGCCGTGAAATATTAAAAGAAGGAACTTTGAAATCGTTTTAAAATGCATAACAATCTGTGAAAACGTGTTTGTTGAAATAAAGGTAAAAAAGTGTCATAAAATAGCTTAGTTTGGAAGAAAGCTAAAGTAATTTTCGATGTTCTCAAAGTTTTAACTTGTCTTCAGTTTAATGTAATTACACACTTTGTCCCTGAACCGTGACATTAATGCTAGCAACTTGTTGCCTGCAAATATTTTTTGGCTGTAAAATAATGAAGTGTTTTTCAGAATTTGACGTCTCGAATATCAAAGCAAAACAACCGCGGCAAGGTTTCTTCAACTGTCACCCGTTTTTCCGGTAACATTTAGTTTCAAATTAAGGAAACGAAATCTAGATACACCAACATGGAAGTGAAAAAGCTTTTGAAAGCAGAACCGACGTCAACGCTTTATAAACTTCGTGATTTTTAAAAAATATAAACCTTTCATAATTACAGATAGAAAAGAGAAATATACAGATTCTTAGTGGTTGTTTAAAAATTATTTTTTGATAGAAATAGCACAAACAGTTTAGGTAACGTCAACGCTCATTGAATCGTGCAGAGATTTTAAAATCTTAACTTAAAAACTGTTATCTATAAACCTAATAGATTTCAGCGTAATTATTTTAATTTTTCAAAACGTTAAAGAGAAAATATAGCAGCTATATGTGATCTGATAATTCTTTTTTTTATGTGTCTCGTGCTAAAAACCGAAAGATAAATATGGCCAAGTCTTTGATAGCTCAGTCAAACCAGGTCCCAAGTACATGTCATCGTGGTTTCATCTTTTCAGGTCAAAACCGCTAGTGCTTGGATATTGTCCAACGTTTTTGACTTCTCAGCGCCAAAACACGGAAGGGTTTTAAGACAATTTAGTCAAATCAACGCCGGAGCCCGAAGCTTTACACTAAAATTCACACAGTAGTCGCAAATTGATGTGTCGGACGGAGTTTACCGCGTAATTACGTATGCAATTGAGAGAAAACTGAAAATTCTAACCTTTGCGTAATTTGACTGTTAAGATGCAAAATCTCTGAAGAGCTTTTAAACTGTCAAATGATGCGACAAAATAAGAGCTATATCAAGTTTTCTTTTTTAAAAAGAGTTGACGTTGTTTGTTATGATTGTTTTTTTTCTTGAGACTTTCTGTGCTGCTGCGATTCGAATACTTTTTTATTTTCCGTTCCACTTAAAATATAAAAGCTTAATGTTTTGACTTTTGTGTTAAAACAGGTTAACAATATTTTGTAAATGCACTTTTATATTTGTTGCTTGCGCTTAAATTCGACACAGGTTGAAAATATAATAATAAAATTCTGCCCCTGGAAAAAGATACACTCGATTCAAAATCCTAAACACAAAAATATATCTCAAGAACAATTAAACGATACCTAAATTCGGCCTAAGGAAAAATTTTCAACTATCCTTTCATAAACAAATGCGATTTTACAGTTAAGAATAATAAAGGGGTCTCGAATTATGAAGCTCTGCAAATCTCTGCAGAAAATTGTTTGTCAAGATCAGTAGTTCAATCGAAATCTCTTTTAGTCTTTATAGTAGAACTCTAGCTAGGTTTCTGTTGACAAAAAAACAAAACAACGCAACACATAGGATAATATGCTTTTTCATAAGTTTTTTTTCAAGCTAGGTTTTGGGTTATGAAAAATTACGTCAATAAAGAGAACAAAACCGATTGCCCAGCGTGAAGACGGATGATTCTTGTTGAGGGACAGCCAAACTAATTTCCTATGTTAATCCAAACGCAAGCATACGGTGATATGAACACTGTCACGGCTCAACATTTAAGACTATGTGCGACATGTTGTGGCCACAGAAAGCTTGAAAAAGTGGCGCTTGGCAGAAATCGTTAATAAAAATACCCAAATCTTTAGCCCTGATTTCGAGGTTGATTCTTAGCATAGTATTGTGTAAATATTTCAAATAAAATTAACGGCGACGAAAATGCGATAACGAATGAGAACAAAAATTGAATTATTTCTCTTCACGTCAAAAGTAAACAGACGGGAGTATTTGCTTTGAGGCATTTTTTCTGTGAGAAAAGGTATCCGTGGTTTCGCTGAAACTAAACTTTCTATCTTTATTGAATCTCGGAAGCTTTCGGCTATCGCTAGAACTAATGTCAAATGAAACTTTTTAACTCTCCGACTGGTTGAATATTTATCTAATTAGTGGGAAAACATACAAAGAGGTAAACATTTTAGTGATAAAAGCAAGCCGGCGACCTGAATTTTATGCTAATTCTAGAAAGATCATACAGGGAAAGAAAAGTGTTTGTCTTGAATTTTTTTAAAAAGATTTTTTTACTTTTCAAATTGCCTCTTCGCCCCAACATGCCTTAAAAATCGTTTTCCTTCCTCCAATTCAAAATTTCTAAAATATTAAAAAGCAGCTCGCTTCGTTTAGTTTGTTTTACTAAATTGCCAAATTGAACAACAGGATTTAAATGCATGAGAAAACTTGATATAAGTCTTTCAAGCAAAGTTAATGTTCGGCAAAATCGTCTTTGAATTTAGCATAAGCCTAAAAAGGTCTGAAATGTGCCGAAACAGGCTGAATAATAAATGGAACCCTGTCGACTGCGGCTCCATCGAGTCGTTATTATTTATTTCTAATCCGTAAGTTTATCATAAAGTGGAAAGTTCTGCCACACGCTGTTTTGTTGAAGCACTGTCTTGTTTTAGAAATCAATAAAATTCGCTGCTGGACTTGCAATACGCACTGTTCTAATCCCGGTAATTCATTCAAACAGAGGTTTAAGCCATTTCAGTGATTAATAAACAATTTCTTTCCGTTCTTCATTTAAAACTTTCATAAAATAAGTGCTTCTATTTATTCCGCTTGGTGACTGAGTCAACGACGTGTACAGACCGATTCACGATTCAAACTAATGGTTGCTTTTTTGGTTTTAGTATTGGCCTCGCTCCTCGGCAAAAACCACGATATATTCTTCCTAATCTAGTTATGCTATTGTTGTATTGGTTGGTTGCATTGCAAGCCATATCTTTACATCTCAATGAGATTTCAATGAAACTCGCGTCTTGATGGACGTATTTTTTACTCTAGTTCCTTCCAACTCCGACTCAGTGAAATCTGTGTTCCACCAATAGAAAAAGGTGAATTACTGAATGACCGAAGGTTTGTGTTACATAGCCACTCTATTCGAATAATATTGGCGACAACGTTGAGTATTATCTGTCTGTGGTGGCTGGGTGTTTGGGTTTTCAGCCGGAACAAAAGAAACAGACTAATGTAGCTAGCGAAACTTCAGTCATGAAAAACGTATATTCTTAGTTTCTGTTATTGTCTCAATTATCGCTTCTCGAGTTTGCAATAAAATAAATTACAGCCATTTCTAAGCCTTGTGAAAGCCGTTTGGCGCCAGCGAACCACGCACCAAGTGAGAATAACTTGTTAATTGTTAGTCGAGGAAATTGGTCGAAATTGATCCGTGATCTCAAAGGATGCCGACATTTCAAGAAAAAAATAGCCGAGATAATTGCCTATAAACAAAATTTTGCGGTTTTTATCTTCGCTTTTCTCGTAATATCTCCGCTTAGTTTGGGCAAAAAGTGTACAAAATTCACAGTTAAATCTTCTTGGGTGGTGTTGGACAGGCTAATCGGATTTTGTTTTGATTGGCACGAGAAGTGAGCGTTCTGAGAGGTAGGAGGTGCTAAAGGCGGCGAACTTAGGCGGGTTTCTAATTACTTCTTTTTGACCCAACTTCGACTCGTTTTTGGTTCATCGCACACGGCCATAAAACATGCATTAAAACCAAATTTACGGTCATTCCTGCAAAATATTTATACTTGTATTTTTCTGCTCACAATTGCGACCGGAAAAATATCAGTTTTGCACGGGCTTGGCTTTGAAGCTGAAACTACGATAGATAAACAATTGTTTGGAGCACCGACTCGAATAACAATATAGGCGGCACGATGAAAGACTCAAATGTTAACACCTCTGCTTTAGTTTTATCGCAAAAGCCACATCTAACCCTCGTGCATTAGGCACTAATTGTTTACTCGTTGTTACGCTCACAATAGGCTGTTTGCTTGGTTCAAAAGTGTATTGCCGTAGCCTTTCTTATTCAAATAAAGGCGGTCTCTTTTAGAGGTGATGACAGTACTTCCAGAGGCGATGACAATAATGCGGTGCGATAGCGGAAACACACAATAACATAACAAATGATTTTCTTTCGAGTGTTGTCATGCTGAGTGTTTAGATTTTGGCAACCAATCAGCACGTTGATTGGCGGTCGGCTTCCTTTGATCATCGAAGCCTGATCGTAAAATGTCTCTTCCATTGATTGTGTTCATTAGTTCGCCGCCCTCGCGCTCCACCTATGTCATCTGTGATAATAGTACCTTATTTGTGATAACAACATTTCTGAGAGAAGGCTATAAGCACCAGACCCCGCCTCTGTCTTCTGATTGGAAGGCGGTACCGTTTGACTAATTACATTTAGACTGTTGGTTCGCCACCGGCTCGCAAACCAGCTGAAAAGCTTTGTGTGGATGGCAGATTTTATTTAGCACTTGCTTCGCACCGAGTTCGTGTCGCTTGATCGTCGAGCAGCGAGGCAAAAGTAACTATTTAGGTTTGTTTTGAAGAGAAATGGCCGCAGCTGCGCTTTCTAGACCAGAAATCTTTCAATTTCGACGCGTAAGTATTATTCAAGACAGCTATAAACGCTTAAAAGAGATGCATTTTATGTTCATAATTTATAAAATAGTAAAATAGTGCTTATATTCAATTTTTGCTTTCTCCTTGTCTTCTAGGAGCTGTCCAAACCTTCACCGTTGGCCCTTTTGGCAGCTACATGCAGTCGGATCGGCCAACCTGGATCAATCCATGAGTATATAGACTGTCACGGAAAAGTGTACAACACGGTCCAGCCGGAAACCTATCACATAAATTCAAGTTACCCTGAGCGAAACTTTCCACTCACACCGCCGGCTGACGCTTCTCCGCATTTCAATCCCTTTCAGGAGTGTTACATGGCCTCTTCTCCGTCGTCTCACTCTTCTCGTGGTTTCTCATTTTCACACGGAATTGGTCCTTCAAAAAGCAGTATGGCTTTTAGTCATCCACCGTGTTCCCCAGTGCGGTCTTGCCCCGTCGCCTCGTCAAGACAAACGTCAATGCCTGGCTTTGGGTGTACGGCTGCAGGTTTCAAATCTGAGTGCAGCGATGTGAATTCTTTACCGTGGTGGAGCGTAGATCCCAGCAAAACTATTCCACGAGCATCAATGCCTACATCTATGCACCCTGGTCTCACCCCTACAGGTCATACGATGCCCAGCAGTCACTTCACTGCCTTGCCTTTGCATCCAGCTACTTCCACTACGCTGCATGTCCCCAGTGCATTTACTGCCCAGTCACCAAGTCAGATGTATTCTCTTGGCCCACAACTGACGCAGACGAGGCGCTGCAGAAGATGCCGGTGTCCAAATTGCCAGCTAGCAGCAACTACAGGCAACACGACGAAAAGAAAACAACACATCTGCCATGTCCCTGGATGTGGTAAAGTGTATGGCAAAACATCTCATTTGAAAGCTCATCTCCGCTGGCACACGGGTGAAAGACCGTTTGTGTGTAACTGGCTTTTTTGCGGCAAAAGTTTCACAAGGTCTGACGAGCTTCAAAGGCATTTACGAACTCACACTGGAGAAAAGAGATTTCTTTGTGAAGAATGTGGAAAGCGCTTCATGAGGAGCGACCACTTGAGAAAACATCAAAAGACACATCAGAATACTGTCAAAAAACTAGGCGACAAACCGGCCAAAGATGCCATAGAAAATATAAAGAACGAAGCGTGCAAGGAAATTGACAAAGAACTGACTGTGGCTATCGACAGTGAAGATCATTTAGCTAAGCTAAGTAGTATTGTAGCACTCACGCCGAAACAGGAAGAAAACGATAAAATGGAAGCGTCTTTTGAAACATTTATCAATGTGGAACATTAACCCTTTAAAAGGGCCATTGTTACTTTCTACGAACAATTCTGCAAGTTTCTTTGTTAACTAACAGTTTCAAAATAGGCGTAAAACAAACAATAATTCAGTTTCGAATTAGAAAAACTATGCACGAATATTTTATAAAGTTGAAGGCTTGATACAACTTGGTGCCGTGTGTTGACCACATAGTACTACGAGTGTAAAATTTATCCAGAGTTGTGTTTCTATATCGTATGCTGTAAATATAAGATATTTAATTCCTGAATAATGCCTCGTGTACGGGGGACTTGGTTGAGCAGAAATAAACGTTTTAAAAACATTTATTTTATGGCTGTGTAAGTTTATAGTTTGTCGTTTTCCGCAACACTTCGCTTACGTTTCGGTCTTAACTAAAACACGAGACTGCTTTGGCGTCGGTATATTAAATTGTTTATTGCGCAAGTCATATTGTTATATAATTCTTCCGAGACTACACACATGCTAAATAAATTTTCTTTCTTTGAGGGAAAATACATTTTGATTCTAAATTGCGCTTCTCTTGAATTAAACTAAGCAGCTTGTGTAGGCGCCTGGGGTATTCTTTAGCGGTTCCTTTCAACATATTGTTTACAGATCCAAGTTGTATTGCAAATTAGACTAGAACTCTTAATAATTTCCTTTCCGTGCCTCGAGGAACACTTGAGAGTATTCTTGAAGCGGCCCTTTAAGTGATTTCTGCACGCTTCTTTCTTCTCAAGAGCAGTTTGACGTTCGGAGTTGAGACGCGATTTCAAATAAATATTTACCTGTAGTTGGGACATAAAGCAAGTTTTCCGCTTTCTGTTACTACGCAGAGAAGCCGCATTGCTTATGGATACTGAATTGTTAAAGTTCGAAAAGTTACACCTACTGAGAGAGAAACATTTTTCAACTATGAAGGTCGATTCCATTGTCGTCGTATTTTGCTGTGTTCTAAATAAAGACCGAGAACAAGTCCAAAAATTTCATATCTCTGTTCAATTTTATGACCAAACAATCTAATTTTGTCTTTATTAAAATTCCTTCTTTATTTTTGGTGATGTAATTAAACAAGGAGCTACATTATTGTTCTCGACATCAATCAAGTTACCCTCGCAATAGATTCATCCGTGTTTAGAACCAGCTTGGATCTGCTTACAAAGCAGATATAAACTTCTTTTCATTTTCTGGAATTTGTTAAACATCAGACTTTACTTTTAATACAGTAGCATAATTACACTTTTTAGCTGGAAAACTTTGTTGATGATTCATGGATTTTTTCCGAAGCTTCAGTTTTCTGAAAAGAAACGCGAAACTTGCGACACCATAGTAAGAGAAATTAACAATTTCACAGACACACCGACTGCTCTCCTAACATGTAACAGATATTTCTTGTGGTATAGGATTTAACTCTGCGGGAAAAATATGCGATACATAAATATTTTCAATAGCACTTGAGGAATCAGATTTGTCGCTGTACTTTGTATATACTTTGGAAAGAAACCGTTCTTGATAAAACAAGAGAAAAACCTGTTCTTTGAAGTGTTTCTCTGCGCCGAACTGGTGCCGTCGGACCTTTGTTGAATTTTAAAATGTCTTTAACTAGCACAAAGCTACGCTTATCAAATTTACATTAATTTCAATTTCAGTTTAGACTGTGTACCTGCTTTTGCTTAAAAGCGTTTTTGCAAATTAGCAAAATTAGTGATCCTGCCGTGTCTGAATTAATATTTCTTTAAGAGCTAAAGAGAAGGGACGCCAGTTTGGCTGGAAAAAATCTTTCACCAAACCGACTTCATTTGTTTTAATAAATTGTAAAAAAGTCACAACCAAGAAACAAAAAACTGCAATTTAATAAATTGTTCACAAATATATTAATATAGCTTTTTGTCACCAGATATTCTTATGAATACGAGACTGTGTTGAATGGATTTCGTCCCGAATTTCTGTAGTCACCCAGAGTTTGTGATTTTTTACACCAAAACTATAAGAAGGAATGTAGTTGAGAATCTGAAATTTTGGATTCCCAAATGTAAAACTCTTCTGGCATAACTGTTCTGTGCCTGGTGGCCTTTTCGAAAGCTGTCAAAGTTGTAACTTTTGTATCAAAAATCGTGATTGCCTTGCGGTATCGATAAGTTTGGTTTTTGTAATTGAATTCAACTCGTCCTTTGAGTCGCATATACGTATACATGACAAGCTTTAAGTTTGGCATTTTTTAACCTGTTCATATTTTACGTTACTGCAACACAAAGAATCCTGTCTATACAAAGACTTACAAAACATTCTAGGCAGTTGAATTGTTTACTTTAGAAATAGTGTAAGGTGCTCTTGTTTACATTTAATTTCTTGCTTGCGTGAAAGTGTTAATTGCTATTTATATGTCGGGCGAGAATTGTTTGTTGAGACAGCGTGTAGAAAACGCCATGCGGCTTTGACCAAATGCAAGAAGAACGTGGTTTAATATTTCAAAATGGAGGAGAGCAGTTTGGTATTAACTCTCGCTGTCTACATTTTAGCACCACAGAATTTAAATTTCAAGAATTGGCATTCAAAGAAAGTACAGGTAACGCGAGAATTATTACGAGTATCGGATACACCCTTAATTTTGTCATTTGGAACTTGCGTGGCTTTGTTTGAAAGTGAAAGGCCACCGAATTAAAACTTGCCTTGACGTGACGTTTCTGCACACATGTAATTTCAAGACCCCTATTTATTCGGAAGGAAAACTCGAAATGTAAATCAGGTCGCATAGAAACTTGGTAGCCTTCTTCAACTTCAGAAAGAAATGCACATAAAACGGCAGGTCGAGGAAGAAATAAATTAAAAGTTATTTTGTAAAACAGGAAAAGGATACGTAAATCCACAGAACTCTTAAATCTGTCGGTGCTTACGAAAACGGAATATAACTGTTTTATAACTTGAAACAAATTCGGTTTGCCTTACAGTTACATGAATTTGTAAGTTTAGCTTTAAAGAAGAAAACAATTCCGATGTAACATAGCTGTCAGGGCTGGTTCGTATCATATCTTTTTTTGCAAGTGTGGTCACCCGCCATCAGAGTGAATTTCCGTGTTCGTGATGTACAAAATGTAAATCAGCAGCTGAATAAAATATATCTTTTCCACAGGCATTGACGAATTTTAAATTTGTTTCTATCTTACAAGATGCGAATCTTATTCTGTTTCTATTTTGTACTTAATAATACAATATCAATAGATTTTTAAAAGTGCTTTCTGTAATGCTCTCAAACAGTTTATTTGAGTATTATATACTTCAATCCGCTTGTTACTGAATACGATTCACGTAAAGTAAATGTCGTTAGTTTGTTTCTTTTTGTCGTTATCCCGGCCTTAGGCTGTAATTAACAAATTACCGTGAGATATAAATAAGATTAGGATTGTAAATTTAGACGATAGTTTCGCTCATTTTGCGGGAAATTGCTCTGCTCTGCCGCGATGGAAAGATCATGCATGCATGGGTACGATTCACTCGTTTTTTATCAGAGGACACGAAAATAAAAACTCTATTTAATTAAAGCGGCTCATGCATTATAGTTTTAGAAAAACAGGAAGAGTAACTTGACTTTTAATAAGATAATATTAGGTAAGGAAGAGAAAAATTTATCTGACTGAGAAAGACAGCGTGTTGCTAGTTGGCCGATAACAAGACTCTGTGAGTTGTTTTATTATCATCGGGAAATCGACTGTAAAATTAATTCCCGCAATTAGAGGAGTTCATTTCCTTTGTATGCAACTAAGAACTTTCATGTCAGGCAAATTCTTCAGACATTTGAAATAAATCAGAAAGTCTGAAAACTTGGGTTTTTCAAACTGCCTGGGAGTCATGTTTGCAATAATGTTCTTTGTCGATAGATAAATTATAACTCCACGGGTACACTAAAGAAATATAACATTGTCATTGATTTGCTTGAACTACGTGCATGCACCTGAGAGCTAATTATATTTATTTTAGTGTACTTGAAAAGAACTTGCCTGACCTTCGAGATTATAATTTACACGTATTAATTAGCACTTCTTACTGTCCATTGTAACCATTGTTCTTGTTTTATAAACGTGCTTTCCTATAATATGGATGACGCTTATAACTTCTCAAATGAAATTAAACCTCGATTTCTTCCGAATTCAAATTTAGGTTCCACACCAAAGAAGCCCTCGGGCGAAAATCTCAATTTTCTACACACCCAGTTTAAAGAACCTAGAATTGAAGCATCTTGTTCCTATTTTAAACACCATTGCTTACTTGGTTGAAAAGTTGGACGAGAAAGACTAACCTTTTGCACATTAGTTTTGCCAGTATAATAGACATGCAAAGAAGAGGCACAGTTGATCTTTCTCCTACAGGCGTTAACATCAAAATTTAATCAAAAGTGTGCATTCGCCGCCTTTATTAGAACTAAGTTGTTTATGTCTTGTCTTGAATGAATAAGATATCAATTGAGAAAGCTATTGAACTTTCAATTGGAATGCTACGATCGGCTCTTTGGTTCTGACAGTTTGAAGAGCGGATGTGTTTGAACTGGAGATTCCGTCCCGAGCATACTTGGTGCCACTGCAATATATACGGGTCGGCCGCAGATACTTTTGACAAAGGCTTAATGGATATATTGCTTAAATTATGTTATTCTTGGCATGAAGGAACTGTTTTAAAAGGCTATTTTCCCTTTATGAGTGATTTATGACGTAGTGTTTCAGCAGTCGTATTTGTTCAGAAGTATTCAACTTCTTGTCCGCGTACATTAACTGAACGTGATAGGTGATATGTCTCTTCAACTTTTTGTTTTACTAAAAGTTTCACTTTCTAGTGTTAAAATGACGTCGTTGTTATTGTTAATTTGCCATTTTTGTTTTGATTCTCTTTAAAAGAATATTACAAACGGAAATACAGTATAAAAAGCTAGCTTCTTGTTGGGCTATGAGTAATTATCGTGAGTAATTTGCCGGGGTGGTTTGTTGCAAGCAAGAAAGAAAAAAAATAAACGTAGAGAAAGCTAACATCAAGCGTCAAAAATTTCTGTAGGTTAACAACAAAGTCAACATCATGCTCAATTACAGTCTTACCTTTAATGCATGTTTCATGAATGTACTGTGTTTTTTTTTCAGTGGCTTTACAACCAAAGTCTAGCCTTGTACGGTATTATAGAGAGTTCATTGTGAATTTTTCTGTGATGTTATAGACATGTTGCCTAATAGTTTTGTGGTATTAAACGTTGGCAATCGTCAAAATTGTCAATGTTCTTTTCAATCAGTAATTATGTATTTAATTTTAAGCAGTTATTTGACCCGAGAGTCTGGGCTAACAAAAATTGGTACTGAATTGAATATAAGTGTTTGATCAAGGAAGATTTTTTTTTTGCTGATCCAACGTCACATATAAGCCTCATGCAGTCGATTTACTATCTTATTTAATTTGAGATTTAAAACTACATCAAATGCATTTAAAGTGATTGATTCTTATCAAACATCTCTGTGGAAAAAACCCTTTTCTTCTAGTTATTTTCAATTAAATTGTATGTAATGAATTTCCCTTCGTTCAATAAACATCTTTTCACTCGTAACTTGAATAATCTCTTTCACAATCTCTGCATTTAATGAAAGAATGTTTCTGTGGTTTTTGTTGAAAATTAGAAATGACTGATCATTTCTGTTTGATAATAAATAAGTGAATTTTTTCCTGTACATTTTAAGAAAGGTATGTATTTCTGTATATAGCAAGGTATTTTAAGGAAGTCTGAAAATCTTCGACTGTTCGCTTCGTATCAGATAAGCAGAAGTATATTATAACTTCTTTTGAAAAATATACTTTCAACTCGTATATGTTTTAAACTGTTTTCAGATAAAGAGTGATACATTAAACCTTGTAGATAAAAATGAGAATTTTTAAAAAAATTAGGGATTGACAGCAACAGTTTTTCGAAAGAGATCATAGTGCAATCATTCAATTTTAAAGTTATTACCTATGAGAAAACAATTTAATTTTTAACGGTTAAACCTTTAAAGAATGATATAAGGTGTGTAAACATCTCGTGTTTTATTAGTTCAACTTCAACTGGCTAAGGAACCATTTTGTTCTATAGTTCTATATCACTGAAATGTGAACGTGAGAAATTGAGGACTATATTGGAAGGTTGAGATTACGTTTCAAGTAGTCATGTGCGAAACCAAGACGCTTGCATGTTATATTATCACTTTACAGTAAAAACAAGCCGCCATAAAAATATTTTTTAACCGGCCTAGTTTTGAGAACTGTTGAGTTATTAAAGTGTTCCAATTCGGATCTTGATAGTGGCATGAATAAACACAGGTGATCACGATAGATGTCCCGTCTTAGCTGGCATATTCAGTTCACGTATATATGTTTTTATAATTTTATTAGAAAGACGAGGATCAAATTTGCCCAAATATTATAAACCACGTAAGAACAATTGAGGCTGAACTTCAGATGAAAATGATTTTTTTTTTTATTCACAGAGCAAATTATATCAATACATTGCTCATTGTGTACAGTTATTTTTATGTTTTGCACGTATCGTTACTCAGTATATTGTAAAACTTATGCATATTTTCGTTCACGTTTTGCAGAAGCAAAGTCAAGTAAGTTAGCATTTGTAATTTTTAAGGACGTAGCGATAACAGTTTGTGTATGACAACAATTGAGGCTCAATTTGTGTATAAAAAGTTAAAAACATTAAGTCTCGACCACAATTTATTGGTTCCTATAAAAAGAATTGCGTGAGTACAGTAAAACACTTTTGTGAACAGATTTTTATACATGTATACTTTGCCATTTGATCAGAATGTATTTATTTCAGTTTCTTTCATAATTTACCTGCCAGATGCAATTATTTTATAATTTGTACTTCATTTATTTTTCTTAATGTTCCCGACGATAATGAAATGAAAATTTTGAAGATTAATGAACCCGTAAGGCCAAGTTTATCCTTTATCTGCTGATCTTGCGTGAATAGACCTCGGACGGCCCTCAGTGTTTTGTCGATAAAGTCCTCTTGGGAAATATTAGATGCTTTGTTTAAGCTAAAATTCTTTTGTGCCTTTTTCATTTCTGCATGCATCTGAAAAAGAGAACCTTATTTCCCAAGAGTGTATTTCTTTTTCAGTTTTAGATTCTTGACAAATAATCCAACTTTCAGTGCATTTTATTTCACAAGGGCATGTTCGTTCATGCAGTGACAACCCTCCTTCGCCTTTATTCACTCTTTTTCTCAGCCGATTCTCTTGTTTTTTTACTGATTTTTTTTGCGATGTTTTAAGTTCTGCGGCAAAACCACTTAAAATTCACGCAGAAATTATTGGAAAGTTTTCTTAAACTCTGCTTCTTTTCTGTGCCGATTGTCTTTTGTTTTTTGTGCATTGTTTTTCTGTCATAATACACTTAAAATTCATGCAGAAATTGATTTTACAGGAAAGTTTTCTTAAACTGTGCCTCTTTTCTCTGCCTTGTGATGTTTTTTGTGGTAATACCACTTACCATTCTTGCAGAAATTTATTATAGTAACGTTTTCTTAAACTGTGCCTTTCAGATGTAACAGATGAAGAAGAATGTCCAATCACGGTTGAAATGTCGTCAAAAGACAAAACTGTGTAGGGTCACTACTCCGATCAAAACATTGACAACATTTTTAAAAACATGCAAAATAAAAGTTTCAGAAACAAAATTAAACTTTTACCTTAAATTGCTTTATGAAACGTTCTTCATCATTTATCATTATCTTGTTCAGCATGTACAGAAGCTAAAAATGAATAAATGCAAATTGCCTTGATCTTGATACTGTGTGGAAAAACCGACAGAGCTCAGTTTATTTGCACATCATCATTTTACAACATCTGTGGTAATGGCATCTGTTCTGGGGGTTTTTTATTTGCTTTTTTTTCTCTTCGTTTTTGAAATTTCTCGTTATAGCCACTAAAGTTTGGCAAAAACATCGAATTACTGTAAGTCACTAAAGTTTGTTCCAGTTAGATGGTGTACTAGAACTTTGTGGACTGAAGGCGGTTCGATCGCTCCACGCAAAAGGTTTTATACTAAGGAAGATCTTCTTCTATTCGTAACCGGTTTCAAGAGTTTATGTGAACTCAATTCTAATTTTTGACACAGAAACATTTTGGATAAGACATGCACATAGGGAGAGTTATCAAAAGAATATTGCTGTCTTTGACAATAGAAACTCGTTATTACGATTTCTCGAAATTTTGAATGCAGGTATGATTTATTTAAGCTCGCTCCGATTTTCCAGAATGTTCAAATCAATTATGTTTATATAACGGTCAAGTAGACTTAATTTAGATAATGGAAAATCAAAAGGAGTCGGTGATTTTACAGAGATAAGTTTTGTTTTCATTGCTTTTTCTTCTTCAGTTCTATTTTTAATGAATCTCAATAAAAACAAAGCTCTGCTGGCGGAGATTCGATGTTGGCTTATCCGTTTAGCTTTGACGCAAAACCCAGCAGGGAGACTTTTCAATTTTTTAAATATCTTTGTATTTCCATCGCGCGCCATTTGCGGTGAAAGCAATATTTTAATACCAGTGAGTGTTTAGATGTTCGAAGTGTAGAAGTTATGTTGATAAAGTCGAGCTATACAATAGCACATGACTAATCACTTTCTTTGTGGAATATTGCACGTGAATTTGGGACCCTTTTTAACTTGGCGGGGAATTGGCTCTCTTGACTTAGGGGCGTTATTTCCGTTTAGCCTAATTGTACATACATATTTATTTTCACTCTGACTTCTCTTTTCCAAAGTAATTTTACCATAATTTGAATCACCATGATGTCTGGATATATTTGGTAAAAACAGTTCCGAAACTAAAAGTCCGGATTACAGCATCAAAATGAACGAGAACGATTGTTTGGTTTTGTTCTGAGATCTTGCTAAATGTACTGAATAAATTGCGGTAACGTCAAGATTTCAAGTGGTTTTGTTGCCGTTAATCTACGGCATCTTGTCCCAATTCATCACTCTTATAAATACAACAAAGTATTTCTCAGAGAACTGGTCCAAGTAGCACATCGCGTCAGATATTTTTTATGATTATAATTGTTATAATTATTTTATTGCAACGATAGAGGCGTTAGCTGTTTAGAATAAACTTAAATTTGTCAACTGAGTCGGAATTAATTGCTCTGGGAGATTGAATGAGTTAGATGCATTGGTTCGTAGCCTCCAATGACTGTATTACCCACTTAAATGTATCGTCTGGTGCATAATATCTATGTTGGCACTTCCAGTTCCAAACCGAGAAATAATAAGTTTTGAACTGCAATTTATACTGACATATCACGCACAACAAATAAACCTGTAAACAGCGGCCGTCCTGAACGTGTTTTGAAAATAGCTGAATGTAATCCGACAGTTTCTGTTGTACGTTCTGAAAAACTTGTAAACAATGTACAGATACAGTGCCAGTGGAGAAGTTGGTGCTTTGACAAACACGCCGCGGTTTTGCGAAAACAATACAGAGCACGACAAATTATAAGTTGAGCAAATCCAATATTTCGCTTCAGACTGGATTTATAGTGAAGATATTTTGAAGAGTATATAGCATTTCAGTTGCGGGTCGGCGTTATGGTATATATTGTACTAGTTTCTTTTCACGTTCTCAATTCCTTTTTGCAGGAAGAACCTTGGTTAAGTTGGCAGTAAAAAATAACCAGATTATTTAAAACACGAAACATCAACGAGTGGATTTGTGGTTGCAGGTCAGATTTTCGATATTAGCCCATTGCTTATGTTGCACGTTTAACTTGAAAAACTAAAAAAAATATTTCTAATAAAAAGGATTTGATTAGATTCAGATCTAGAGTTAGAAAGAAAGAGATCTTGAGTTAATAAGAGATACCGAATAGTTAATGTAAAAACACGCAGTCGAAATGAAAGCTAGTTTGTATACATATGCTGGTAATAAAATAAATTTCTTTCAGAGAAAATTGAAGCAAAACAAATCAATGTTACTTTATTAATCAGTTTCTAGTGATTAGGTCAGTCGTACAGAAAAGGTGAAAAAACTTGTTTAGGCTTAAACGAATTTCGAACTCGTGACCTCTGCAATACAGGTTCAGTGCCCTGACGATTGAGCACTGAACTAATGAAGCTACATCTGTTGATCTGTTGGATGCATGTTTCTCCGTCTCGTTGAGGGAGAGAACAACAAACATAATTACACACATACATAAGAACTTAACTCAAGCATAATAACCAGCGTTAGAGATGGGTAGATTGTGTGGACTTTTGTCTGCTTTCACTTTTTTCCCAGAAATTTGGAGAACGTTTGTTATACCAACCCATATAGTCCTCCTGAACCTGGTCAAAGATATATTAAGAATGCCCCATGAACCGTTGGCTAAGATCCTATAAAGTGACCATTCATTTTGTTTGTCTTAAATGGAGTAGAAATGATTGGTGTTATTCATTCTAACTTTTGAATCAGTTGATAAAACCCTATTAGGACATTTATTTTGATTGTCTTCAAGAGTAGACATAATTTTTGTTATTCATTCTAACTTTTAAACCAGTAAATGAAACTCTGTAAAGTGACCATTCATTTTGTTTGTCTTGAAGAGTAGCCATGATTGGTGTTATTCATTCTAACTTTTAAACCAGTAAATGAAACTCTATAAAGTGGGCATTCATTTTGTTTTGTCTTGAAGAGTAGAAATGATTGGTGTTATTCATTTTAACTTTTAAACCAGTAAATGAAACTCTATATAAAGTGACCATTCATTTTGTTTGTCTTGAGTGCAGAATCAGAAAATACGCGTTGTATCATGAACATGAGAAGTTTGGAACTTTTTCGAGTTTGATAACATTCAGAATTTAGAAACTTAGCGGGAAAAGGTTTAATTATTGAATGTTGGTAAGGAATGACGCTCATTAAAATCGCGAGGTTTACTTTCAGATTATCTTAAGTGCTTCCGAGGATATCATGATCAGTTATGGTCGCAAAAACTGTATTAAGGTACAAGTAAAAAAATCAAAACATTTTGCTTCGTAAGAAAAGAACATTATGCTTGAAAAGTTGCTGCCGATTTTTCAAAAAATTCTTCATGATGGTATACAGTGGACTACACGCTTTTTTTATAAGAACAACTTTATCAGAACAACGAGGCTCAAATTTCAGTGCCAAAATTTAAGAACAAGCTCAGGCTGAGGCTTGATAACTAGGAAAGTTTTGTGGTAGAAAATTGATTAAAACTTAGCGATACAGCATAAAACATAAAAGGATTCACTTTAAGGGCAGCTCAACAAACAATGAAGGTAGTTCGCCATACAAATTACAATACATGTGTGGCGCAAGACGTTTCATTTTCCAATACCTAGCTTGTTTTATTTTGTTTTTTCGTCAATAAAAGCCGCTCACAGAAATAAGAACAAATTGAGGCTGAAATCGCTAAATAATTAAGGACAATGAGCCTTGGCAAAATTTTTGGTTCTTATTTTAAAAAAAGCTTGTAATGACAGAACTTTTAATTGTGAGAAAGAAATGTAAAAAGTCACAATACAGACTGTGGCAAAATTGTTTTTATCAATAGCAACGTCATCATAACTATAAGGTTTGTTTTTCAATATATTTTAAGAATATAACTTTTGACAGCTTACGATTTCTATGCGGGAAAACATTACGAATTATTTCACAGATATATAGCTTCGTCAGCTTAAAACAATAATGTCGCAGAATGCCTTGTCGACTGAGAGAAATAGTCACCTGCTGGGGTGTTAAAATGCGCGAAGTAAAAAAATTCTAATAATATAAGTGTTTGGATTAAATTGGTTTTGTCTTAATATGTCATCTATATCGTGTTTTCAATAACGACTCTGCGGCACTAAGGATGAATAAAGAAATAAATACATTTTTATCTTTTCTACAACGGTACTCAGAAAAACTAAAGATTAATTGAAAAACGAGCTTTCAAGTTTTAGCAATAACGACATTGACATTTAGTTAATCAAAGTTGTTAGAAACAAGTTGTTATGCTATAATGTTGTTTTCTTTAGTGGTAGATTATTTTATATTGAAGGCTACTTCATGAGGTACACGTACCTCGGCAAGGAAGTTGTTAAACGTAAGGAAGTTGTTAAAATTTAAGCATCTTAATATCGTCTTCTTTCACTTATAAACAAAAGAAATAACTCAAATGAAATGCATAGGTCCCACGACTCTATACAATGCATCTTAGAAATTAATCTCTAAGTTATTGTTTTTGCCTAGTATTGGTCTTTCGTCTTGGTCACGTCCGAACGTGTTCAGACGACTCCAGACATCAACATAGGATTTTGTCATTAGTGTTTTCAAAGTATGTTTAGACTTGCAATAATGCCCGAATACTTTCGCTCCGAGAGAAAATATACATTGCGGCTTTCATCCACAAATTCACGTACAAAGGTCTAGCGAAACAAGACAGAACTTACCATGTATTTAGTTTACCACTTGTAGTTGTAACTACAGGCAGATAATGCCATTTGTTTTGGTAATAGATACGAAATGACCGATTATAAAATAGCTGAAATTAATAACTCGATCTGAGATCACAGTAACGATAGATTGGACACAGTTGGAAATTTTGGTAAACTTCCAACAAGAAAACAGTGTGTGTTTTGTTTAATATTTGGTACACACTCACGGTTGTGCATGTGGAATCTTTTGTTCTCGCTGCATAGCATCATTTGTTTATCTCAAAATCTTTTGTTAGCCAAGAAAGAGAGAAAAAAGTTTAGGTACAAAAACGTCAAAGTCGTAGAGTCTCATAATCAGCAGACATTATACTTACTACTGAACTTACTATTATATATAGAAGATTTTACTTATGTTATCATAAAACTATTTCGGGTGACCAAATAAGTGCTAATTACTTTCATACAGACGTGAGGGTTTTACATTGAAAAAGTTAGCAATAAAGAAAAAAGCCGGAATGATTTCCTGTTTCCAATCAAGTACTTTGAAACACTTACAAATGTTGGTTAATTGTTATATTGTTTGTTCAAACCAATATTTGCTAATTCGAGCTTGTCCAACCAAAACCAACTTAAAGTTAAATGAAGTTTTAAAGGGTCAGTGCTGATGAAAACGTGAAAATGTTACGTAACACATGTTTTTAAGAAATTCTTTGAGTGTGGGTAGTTTACGGTAAAGTTCATACAGGTACATTTCCTATATTACAAAGGGGAAATGGCAAAAAGAACACAGACAGATTGTATACGAAAACGTGCGATTTACTCTGGATGCCATTTTAAACTCTGGTTTCTTGACCTTGTATTCTGTAGTAATTCACTAATTGCATAGTACCTCAATTAGAAAATCACGAGATATAATGAAGTTATAATTGTTGGACTATTTTTAATTGTCCCGTGACGATATTGTAGCGGAATGATAATGTCCATCAGATATATTGAATACATTCAGAAACAGAAGACAAGTTCAGTTACTTCTTGTGTTTTGTCATTTGCTAAAATTAAACTGTTGCGTCGTTATGTGTCAACGAGGACGACAACGTCAACGACGACGGCTCAGAAAAAGTATATTTCTAATTGCTTGTTATTTGTTTCTGTAAGTCATTTCAGTTTTCTTTTCTCTGCATTAAGATTTTAAAGCAAGAGTATACGTTTAAATGTTTCTCCTTGAAGGTAAAAACTTACTGGGACCATGTTTGTTATCACGTCCTCGTCGTCCCCAGA
>JAOCPT020709499.1:0-16478 GCA_026546935.2 Palythoa grandiflora
CAGTGACACACTCGGCTATCGCCTCGTGTGCCACTTTTTTGTTCTTACCACAGTTTGACGTTATCTGTTATCTATAATGGAACAGATGCACGCAAACATGGAATCTATTTGTTAATTTAAAAATAGCATCCTGTGCTTAGCGCACCCCATGTGTACACTCGAGATTGAACAAACTTTCATGCCAGATACAGATATTTAACAGTTCATTGGATTTTTAAGTTTGACACCATTGCAAAAAAAAAAGAAAAACTGATGTTTCAGGACTGTAGTCCTTCGTCAGAGTGAAGTGTGTAGCAGATAAGTGGAAAGGTGTTTATATAGTTAAATGCAAACTTTAAGATAGATTACTATATAAACACCAAACACCTCTCCACTTATCTCCTGCACACTTCACTCTGATGAAGGACTATGTTCTATGTTTCAATACAATATTTCCAATAAAAGATTTAATTCTTTAACATTTTACAGAGCTGGATGATTAGAAATTATGTTTACTCATGAAGGAATACAGTTTGAAGTGTCAGTTTTTCTTTTTTTTCAACAGCGTAAAACTTAAAAATTTATCACTGCAGACACTATTTCTATAGAAGAACAATTTTACAATTGATATTTAACCTGTACTTAACGTATCCCCATCCATCACCACAGCATCCACCTCCACAGTTCCTTCTTCAGTGATAACACTTCCATGACCTGCATTGAAAACTGGAGTATCTTCCAGACTCCTGACTGCTGCTTCAACACCATCCAAAGCACTACCCCCCTGGAAATAAATTCATTTGCATGGGGTAAATCAGCTGATTGATCAAGTGGAATAGTATTATCAAAAGATAAAAAACAAATTTTTCCAAACTGTTAATATGGAAAATATAGGGTTCAGTTGGAAGAATTTACAAATACATATTCATTTGTTATGCTTGGGGCTTAGGAAAGGGGTTGAAAGTTTTCTGCTGATAAAATTGGGTACACTTCAAATTTGCAAAGTGTTTCATTAATAGTAACTGATCATGAATGTGGTTTGGTATTCTGTGCCACACAAATTAAAGGTACTTAAAATCAAAGTGCAATTTTCTTTACTTCTCTGTGTTATGTTTTTTTAAATATCACCCTTCAAAACAAATTTATGTTTGACAAAGACACATTTTTGTGGGGCCTGGCTTTCCCTGATGGTGTAGTGGTTAGCACTCCTAACTAGAATACAGGGAGACATGGGATCGATTCCCGCTCGGGGCATATACCAATTTTTATCAATGAGTGTATTTATTGATCAATATATTTATTGAATAAGAATGAGAATGAGAATAATAATAATAATAATAATAATAATAACAATAATAATAATAATGTATTTATTTTTAGCCAGGTGAACCCGACAGCTGATACTGGTATCAATGGGTGCCCGACTCTTGCTCCTAATTGTTTCACCTTCATCAGCTTCTTATAACCTTCTAATGCAGCTTCCTGAACTCCCTTGAGATATGGTTCTTTGAAATAATCAGGAATTGACCAGGCACCTCCATGGACAATAATGCATGGATGGTGACTAGATTCAATGTCTGTTTTACTATCACCAACTTCGCTGCCCATCCTGTGAAGGGTTTTGAATATTAGATTGTGTAGTCAGATCATTACTTGTGATTAAACAAATTGAATTTGTGCTTTGCGCTCATCCAATTTTGTTAATCACATGTAATGATAAATTACCAGGCCAAACTGGACTCCACTCAGTCCTATTACCACAACTGTGTATCAGTCTGTTATTTGCAATGGCTAATCATGCTTACAAGAACCAAATGCAGAAACCATTCTCAAATCATATGTCATCAAGGTTACTATGAGTAGATTAAAAGTTGTATTAAGTAGTTTGAGCATACCAAAAAGAAAATAGCAAGAGAAATAGCAAGCAAAATGTCTGCGAAATTCCAATATGCAGATTTTACATTCTAATGAAACTGACCTTGACTAATTTAAGCTCAGAGACTCCACATTTTGAGACAAAATTTAAGGCATGTATTACCACACTGGAGAGTGTCCATTCCTGTTTTGAATTTTCAAAGGGAGCATTCCTTTGGGATTATCCGGATCTGGATTAATTATCCAAGATCACTCGAACAATGGTAAGTCAAAGCAGGGTAATAAATTAAAGGGTATTTTCTTGATCCGTTATTGGGTCAAAAATAAACCTGTGATGGGAAACCCTCATCCATCATACCATGCATAATCTATTCATGTGAAATTATAAATTGTCAAATGTTAACCCTTTCAGCCCAGAGCAATTTATCAACATCTAACTTCTCCTTACATAACTAAAACAAAACAATAGAACTGGTAATGAGAAGCAAGGAATTGAACAAGAGAAATGACCTGTGGAAGTTGAAATGCCAAATTCTCCCAAACTGGTTATAGAGGAAGTATGGAACTCAGTTGGGAGAATTTAACATCATTTGTCGTGCTTGGGGCTCAAAGGTTTAAGTGGTGGAAAAATAATTTTTGTTTGTTGTTGTTGGGTTGACCAAAACGGAATTGTGATCCGCTATTGCCTTAAAACTAAGTCGGTAAATCGTTATTTTACCAAAAAACTCTTACGGTGATCCGTTAAAGTGTTCAAAATTAGACCGTGATTCTTTATCTGGGACCACACTTTCAATGGAATCGAAAAATCCTTCCCCAGGGGCAGGTTGTTCAAAAGCCAATTAGCTCTAATCCTGGGTTAAAATTTAACCGGCTATTTTGTTTCAGTGCGTTATGGCCGATAGTTTAAACTCAAACTCCACCTGACATATGGTTTATTAATATACATAGTAACTCTGTCAAGAAAAAAAATTAAGTTTTACAAGCAATACCTCAAAATTCTGCTGTTCAGTTTTTCACTAATCCAGGATTAAGCTAGTAATGTTTGAACAACCGGGCCCAGAGCGGATTCATCGTTATCGGTTCCTTTATTGATGCTCCTAGTTTTTTTCTTCGTTCTTAGACACTTCTAAATAGCTGGTGGCTAATACTTGAAGGATCTTAAAAATCAAAATAGAAAATTTACATATACATATTAACAAACAAATCGACAGACACTCAATTAATGCAAACTAAAAGTTCAGTATTTGAATTTAAAACAGTTTCACAGCCGTTTAAGGTGAGATGGAACCTTCAAGTGCGGTATGGCCTGTGAAGCAGCAGCTCTGAAGGCAGGCAGTGAGGCGGCATACACTGCTTCGGGCGGCAGGTTGTTCCAAATTCTGACTGCTCTCGGAAAAAATGAATCAATGAAAAAATAAAAGAATGCTTTTTTATAAAAATGTATGGTGCAAATGATATGAGTGCAAGGAAATGCGTTTCCCAAATTATATTTTAACCATTTTGCTGGTACTTCTCATCTTCCCCGTTGGTATTTCCACTTGTGGAAGATCTTTCAGCATTTGCCGAATTTAATGCAAATGAGATAAAACAATAGAACGTTCAGATTTACATTAAATTTGGCACATGTTCGATGTCTGAACTTGACCTTAATTGTCATTTGCAAGTATTCCTTTCAGTGTATATGAGGCCAAAGTATATTGAACGTGAAGGCGGTTTGTAAAATGCAAAAATGGGAAAGGGGTTATATTTGCAGACCGGGAGTATTTGTGCGATGTCCATGGTTACTCGCTTTCAAAAAAAAAAAGAAATTTTACCCGGGAAAAATGAAACAAGACGTTGAGCAACGAAACTGTTTAATTACTATGTTAAATGAGGTCACCCTTTGTCTCTTGTGTAAGTTATTTTTGCTGTTCCTTGAACGCTTTTTAGACACGAATTCCATACGTTATACAAGAATAGAAATCGTGAAGAATTCAGAACATATGAATAGACATCTTTTTAGAGAGTAATTGTTAAGTAAGTTCTTTCTAATATATGAAAAGTAATTTTAGTCTCAGGGGAAATTTGTTTCTTTTAATCTCCTGAAAATGTGCTTTTCTTTTCTTTTCTCTGTGATTTGCTAGTGGCTTATGTTTAAGAATGCATTTGTGGTTGTTTTGTTTTAAAATCCCACTTAAGGGCGTTGATTCTTAATTCCCGCACTAAATTTTGAACTAATAGTTTGTCACAAACAAGAAATTCTAGAGGCGGAGAACATGGCTCAAATCTCGTTAGCGTTTCAGTTGTTATTAGCACTCTGTTTGGCTTCAATCTTTCTTTCGCAAAATGCGAATGGTTGGATAGTTCTGTTTATGACTAACAGAACAGCCTGGTCAATTGACGGAACTCGCCGGCAAAACTCAGATTCAGGTAAATTGGTTTAGTTTATATTTATGCACGATGACTAAAACTTGAAAACTCGGAGTTGTTCCCACAATATAGAAATAATGTTACAAATGATTTACAGAATAATAAGTTGTATAATCTTAATGTATTTGTTTAGAAAGTAAGTTGAAGTAACTGTGGTAAGTTCGCTGTGGCATTGCGAAACTTGAAGTGCTCCTGTTGTATAAATTCAGATAGGCAGCAATTTTATACTTAAATTAAGTTTTTTGCTATCTTTGCGAGTTCGCAATTTAGTGTTAACTATCTACAGTCTCAAAATTGCGCTTAGTTATTTCAAAGCCGATTAGCACTAACCTATGCAGGATTAGAATTTGAATCGACGCGTTCTTGTTTCCAACCGTACATAGACTGATTTCATTTGGGCTGCAGGCAGTTCTTTATTTGATATGCATGTTTAGTTTTTTTTTTTGGATAATTTGGACAATATTTTATAAGTCCGCGAGTTTTTTCCTGATGAAGAAAATCAAATAGCGTTTTGAATTTTGGCTTAATCCGGTGTTAAAATTAAACAGTTTTTGAACAACTTAGCGATGTGAAAATTTGTTAAGTTTACGGTTTGATACAAAAATGGAGGCAAACCAAAATCTTGACTGATTCGAACATGCACTTTTGGCGCAATGAAATCCTGTCGATGATTTCTAAGTTTGCTTGCGTTTTACTGTTATAACAACGTTAACATTAGACGAACCGCCTCTGCTAGTGAAAATTACACTGAAGACTAGAGCAGGAACAAAGGATCGAGCTAACAATCCACACAAAAAAAATCCTAGTTACACTCGATAGTTTCAATTGAATTCGGGTTCTAGCATATCCAGTCTTCTGCCGGGGCGGAGACTGTTTTTATTCATATTATTAACATTGTTGTGTTACGTGCATTTGTACTTGAAAAGATGAGTCGGAGAGTTCTGACAAAGACCTTGGCTGGTTTGAAAAGCTGGATGCAGTGGATCGCATCGCCTTCATTGTTGGTATTGCTTCGCTCGGGCTTGTCTTGGTCCTCTGTGGCTGCGGAGCGCTGTGTGGGTACCTTTGTACGGAGGTGTGCAACAAGAAGCCCCGCGCGTCACAACCACAGCTTGTTGTTCTAACTACCGCTTCTGGCACGACAACCACCCAACAGATCGGGCCACCGACCGGACAGTCGGATATTTTGATGGTGGAGTCCGGGGTGAGTCGAGAACCGGTCACCACACCTTTACTAAACCCACCACCAATCTACACCCACGGACAGACAGACAGTAATGTGGTAAACGCTACTTCTAACAAGTGTTAAAGAAAGTACTGGGTCTGGTATTTTGACATAGAAGCCTGAAATACTGCAACATTGCATTGCACAGCTATGCAAAAAATCATAAGATTGCTATTGGTCGACATTTTGAATGTTATGCAGGCCCGGCGGAACAGTTTATCTATTAAGTACAACGCCTGAAATGGGCAAATCGGAAAAGTTGTACTTCGATGTTCATGGTGTAACAGCATAAATGAGTAAAATTTAAGTAATGACTGAAATACACATCTACAGTGAAAATAGCATGTCGTTTTAGAGGAATTTTGACTTCAAGACATGAGTGAAAAAACGATTTTTTTTCGGTGCTCTTGAAATAGCGTTAGTTCCGCTTGTAATTTTTGACCACTCCCCTTCCCCTTCGCCTCTTCCCTCCCTCCGCCGAGCCTGTAATGTTGCAAATGAGTTAGATACTGTATTACTGAATTACGCTCCAATGCTCACAAACAAAACCAAGTCCAGTTTCTCAAAAATACAGTAAATGTAGCAGAAAATGGGCACTCAATGGCCTAGATTGAAGGCTCTGTTTGTGAGCAGTGGAGCGTATAACTGGAAAATGAGCCTGGACTCGGCATTAATTTATCTGGATTTTGGTTGGCGTCAGAAAACCGATAGCAAACGGTTGTTTTCAGGGACACTAGTTGGCCTATTCACCAGTACAAACTGATATTTTCCCTTATTATTCCTAAAAAAACAACTTATCGTGTATTGTAAATATGAGCAGAGAAAATGGGAAGTGTGCACGAGGTTTATACACGCTTTTTTTATAAGAACAACTTTATAAAAACAACGAGGCTCAAATTTGCCAAAATTTAAGAACAATTTAAGAACAAGCTTAGGCTGAGGCTTGCATGATAACTAGGAAAGTTTTTCTGGTTGAAAATTGACTAAAACTTATAGCGATAAAACATAAAAAGATTCACTGTAAAGACTGCTCAACAAATTAAACAATGAAGGTGGTTCGGCTCTATAAATTCAGTAGTGCAATAAATGTGTGGCGCAAGCCGTTTCATTTTCAATTTAAGAACAACTTGAGACTGGAGTTGCTAAAAAATAAGAACAAATGAGCTTCGGCAAAATTTACTGGTTCTTATAAAAAAAGCGTGTATTTATTGTTACATGGAGTAAAACTGGTACAGAGTTCTTTCCATCAAATAACATACATGTGTTACAAAGAAATGAGAATATACTGAAGTATAACTTGAATGTAGCTTATAAAACTTGTAATTTATACGAATATAACTTGAATGTAACAATAAATATTTTAAAATATGGATCAACCCAAGTCAGTATTGTAAGCCTTCACAATCCTATAAAAAAGAGTAGCACGCAGATTTATAATAGCGATGTCTTTCATGCTTATCACCTATAATAAACTTTTTGTATATAATTTCTTAAAGTTGATATTTATTTCATTTAAATTTGATGAAAAGTTTTTCTAAGATTTCCAGGGTTTTGTGTTTACAAAACATGCAATAATGCACTTTATTTGCATACTGGACTTTGAACATAAGTTGCAAGTTCGTTTTTCTCTTGGAATTTTCGAGTAAAGACCAATCTATATCTTCATTGTATGTGCTGATAGTCCTAACTTTGTGACTGAAATACCATGAGCAGGATAACCTATATTAATGAATAATCGTGTTTAATTGCGTTATAAACCTCTAGTTTCTTACATTTTCTGTGTTTGTGTGAACTTTGCTTGAATATTTTCTTTAAGCTTTGGTATAACTGTGTTAATAAGGGTAGTCTCTGAAGGTTACGTGGCCGTGGTATGTGGATCAAATTTACAATTAAAATTGTTGTAAGCCAACATTGTTTGTTTCTAGTTAGCAGGTTAATATTTCCTTGCTAGGCTTGTTTGATTAGGCAATGATTGGGCGAAGTTAACAGTCGAAATCAGTATTTTATCATGTGACTAAATTCTAATTGCAAGTGGAAAACGACCTAGTTCCGCTGCACAAGCAAAATTTGACCCTTTACTCTGGATTCCAAGGATTTGCTTACAAAAACGGATATGTAATTTTTCGAATTGAACGTTGCCCTTGAATAAGGTTTTCAGCAAGTGCATCAGATCCCCTTTATATAATAACCCAAGCTATTCTCCCATTTTGATTGGTCCTCGCCTATGATCTATTAGAGGACAGACGCACGATTGACGTCACCATTACAAAGTTTTTAACTTTTTATTATTTAAAACAAATAGATTCCATGTTTTTATGCGTCTGTTCAGTAATAGATCACAGAGGACGTCAAACTGTGGTAAGAACACCAGTGACACACTCAGCTATCGCCTCGTGTGCCACGTTTTTGTTCTTACCACAGTTTGACGTCATCTATGATCTATTTCTGAACAGACGCACGCAAACATGGAATCTATTTGTTAATTGTGTTGAAGGTAGAAATGATCCTCAGATTTCATAGCAATGTTATATTTTTAAGTGGCCTAACAATTTCATTCTCCCATACAACACAAAAAAAACAAGTGACAGAACAATATTTATTTTACATTTCAGACACATCTAGTTCACTACATTACTTTGGCTCTAAGTGGCATCAATTACCCTCTATGTACTGTTCTTAATATGTCTAAATGTTTCGTTTTTAACTAAAAACTTCCTTAAAATTTCAACACTAGTTCAGCTTTTCAGTAATAAATAAACAGCAATAATGATTTGCGATTGATTTTCTCTCTCTCAAAGGAGACTTATTCCACGCAGTAACACTGAACGTTGAGACTTGGTGTAATGCTCCCAGCAAGTTTCATTATTTTTATTATGATTACGGTCCTACCGCACTAGGAACAGTAACTGGGAGCAGACTATTTACACGTTTTCCAAAGAACGAGACAAGCCAAATACTATTTGTGTTTCATTACACCGTATAGTATGTGAAACAGCTAAATTCTTTATCTGAGTTAAAGCTCATTTATTTTGTACTGTTTGTAACATGAAGACACAGAGCTTATCCATTCTCAAACGAATAATCTCACTAGTTACAGTTCCGATTATTTCTACAAAGGGCTGGGCATCACAATAGCAGCTTGAAGTCGCGTGTTATGAAACCCAATATACTGAAGAGCAAGGCATGTGTCAGAACTCCACTGGTAATTGTAAAGCAGAAAAATCACACTTTTCTTGTTAATTGTGCTTTTTCTTAAAGGCTGGCACATTCTTATACGTTCCAGTATGGCGTATTTCGTATCATTTGATCTCTAGCAACAAAGCCGATTTTTGTCCGAGCGAAATACGTTTTGAAAAAGAAAAGTTCGATTTTACGTAAATCAAGATCTTTTAACTCAAACTGTACAATTTCCATGGTCTCCAAGTTAAATATTTCCCACACTTGTACAAGTTCTTTATATAAACAGACTAATTTATTTCTAACACTACCGGCTACCGTGTTCGAATTAAAAACAATCTGTTTGAAGTATTTAAACGCATTGCAACAACGAATGAAGTCGACTTGTCAAAATTACTATTTAAAATAAAATCTGAATCAATTAAAAACATCTATCTTTGATATTTTTCGTTTGGTGATAAAATTAAAACACGAAATTATCTCTGCTATATAATATTAATATAAGTACTATTTTCAGTATGGAAAAAAGGGTGAAGTAAAATCTTTGTCATGTAGGGAAGTCGCGCGTATTGCTTTGTTCCGCGAGACACGTCAGACCAACATTTAAGGGGGGAGGGGGAGGGGAAGGGAGTTTGACCGTGATCTTTTTCTGCACAACGTGGAAAAAATCGATAGTTTAGTGACAATTATTGTCCATTGATAACAAAAATTGTACATAATAGGGCAATAAAGCAGTAATATCGCTTTAGCCTTTTTTACTCTTTTTTTAAAAGTAAAATTGTCGATAAATTGTGTGAGGTTTCTAAGGGGGGATGGCGGTGGGGTCTTCTTTGATGTTTCTCGTGGAACAAATCGAAAAGCGCGACTTCCCTTAGCTCTAATGACTGGCTCTGCCAATTACTCACTAAAAATGTTATGACGTACTTCTCTTGTGTTGTTACAAGAGTAACAGCTGACCAAGATAGTAGTTACTCTGCAATACACTAGCTTTATAATGCAAATTTTTACTCCAGCCTCTGTGGGGAAAAATGATTCATTAATTCAGTAAGTTTACGATTTTTAATCTCTCGATAGATTGTTATGGCTCGTCTGCATGAGAAACTTTTATATGGCAACTGTCATGTGACAATTTTCATTTGCTCGTGTCGACGATAAAAAATGACCAATTTTATGTGACAAATACATTTAATGAAAAGCTTGCGTGTTAGCTTTTATGTGACAAATAAAAATTGTCACATAATTAAAATTGTTCGTGCAGATGATGCGACACATAAAATATGACAAATACTTACGGCATTTTAAAAAATTCCCAGTCTGCCAATGGGCACTGCACGCGATCAAAATAAAACTAAACTTTGAACTGTTAACAAATAATTGCTGTACCATCTACACGATAGATATATTTGTTACACAAAAGTTGTCACATGAAAGCTGCACATTTAGCATATTAGACTCGCCTTAAAAATTTGTAGCGATGCTATGTCTCCCACTCACCCCTCCCCTGGTTAGTATCATTTTCCCTGGACGCGTTTGCTTTTTACGAGTTCTTTACCATTTTTCTTAAGATATGAACGCCCGATTCTAACTTCTAGAATTTAGCTTTTATCTCAAATGTAAATAAAATTTTAAATCTACATTGTTCTAAGGCTAAAACCGTTACCTAGTTACGTTACCATCACGCAAACTGTGTCATACCATGTCACGCATGGTAATTAAAGGTCTAGACCGAACTGTCATTTCTTCTGAAGCTATCTGAGCTCAAGACAGATGCTGCCTTACTGCCACACATGCACCCAAGGCACTTGTTCTCCAGATCCCAGAAGCAGGTGCGACAATATACCGCCTCGCAACTATCGTTCTCACAGAATATGTACTTGCTATTGAGGCTTGTTCCACACACCATGCAGCTCTTGGTCCCCAGTCGAAGAGTGGTGAAAAGCCAGTCCATGGCGTGGAAATGGTTTGCAAGCACGTGCATGATATCCAGCTCTTTCAACATTTCGTTTTCGTCAACTTTGCTATTGATTCTTGCAATGACAGCTTTGACAAACGATCTTCTCTCCTCCAGGATCTTGTAATAGAGGAAAGCAACGCGTTTTCTCTCACGGCGGGGATAGAAGCGTCGAGTAACGAACCTCCTCAGTCTCAACACGTGAGACTGAAGTAGGATCATCAATAAAAGTACCCCAAGAAAAGCTGACAGGACGATCACGTACCACTCGAGGGGTGGGATGAGTTGAAGGTTGCACTCAGGTGGATAACCGTTGACTTTGCCGCTTGTTGTTCCATTTTTCTCTGCATTCTCTGGAGGTGACTTCTGGCCTTCACTCACCGCGCGATAAAAAAAATAGTCAAACAAAACAAAGATCAAAGCAAACAGCAAGTATATAAAATAAATAAAAAGAAATTTGAATAAGTTCTTTCTCTCCACAGTTGCTAATTGGCAAGCGGTTGGCCGTACGTACTTATTGAGTTCTCCTTTTTTCAGAGGAAGCAATCCGTCGGAAGTCCTGCTTGATTTTCTTAACTCATCGATTGATTTGAAGTGTTTTGTTAGATAATGATTGTCAAAACAATTTGTTGACATGTAAAGCTTGTGATATCGGAACGCCTCGTAAAGCACGACCAATATCAAAAGTGGCAACAGCATTTCCAGGATAATAGCAAAACCACACACTTCAGATCTTGAGTGACTGAAAATGTTCTCTGAGGCGAACATTTCACCAGCAATGCCAGAATTTTGTTTTGATTTTTCAATGACATATTTCGCTTCAACAAGGGCTTTCTTAGCCATCATGAGATTAATATTATAACACGTTTGCTGAATTCTCTTGTCCAATAAAGAACTGCAAATGTTGGATGCTTTAAACAGTTGACATTTTTTCCTCAATTCGATTTCCTTTCCCGAACCGGAAAATGTTTTTGTGCACGTGTCAAATGAAGACGCAGCGTCTGAAAGGCAGGTGAAGCGAGACTCGTTGACTGTCCTCAAACAATGCTGGCCAGTGTAATTATTCACAGACGCTGAGTTGTTAATATTCGCCAGATTCATATTTAATAAAGTTTCGTTTAGGATGGATTCCAGTTCCTTAATGGTTTTTTCTTTTTCCTGTACTTGACTTTTGATGTAGTTCCTTCGTGAAGATAAGATATACTTATGGGAAGAATTTAACGTGTCATTCCTCGTTAAAACCACGCACAATCTTGAATCAGCTATTATCTGAATATTTCCAGCAATGTTGCATATTGGGCCGACGATTATAAAATAAGTTATTAAAATCCACATAGCAATCTTGCCGCCAGTTGAAAATACACTCGGGAAAATAAGTAATACGATACATAAAATACGAGTTCTGTCGAGAAAGCCAAAGGTTATCGCCGCTACAATTCCGACGATAAACGCAACAACTGCTGAAGCGACAGCAGCGAGAAAGATCACCAGGTATAGAATTAAAAAGCAAACGATTCCGAGCAAAACGCCAAGCGCTATGCCACCAAGAATTCTCAATCTTGGATAGCGTCTTGTACTCAAATTTTCTTTCGTTTTCTTGACAGTTTTAACAGCGTCTTTTACGCTTTCCGTCGAGGATTTAGCGAAATCTCTCGCCCTAATGCTCTCGTAGGATGCCATCTTATGTCTCTGGTTAGCAAATTTCGGATCACTCATTTTGTTTTCCATGTCGTCGAGCTTAACCTTTTCGTGCTTTTTCTTCTTTGATTTCTCTTTTTTCTTCTTCGATGTCACGGGTGAACCAGGAGGCGTTTTGTAATGATTTGGTACATCGTAATCGTGGGGTTCATGACATTCGTCGCAGCCACCGCGAGGTTTATCAGGGAGTTTTCCTAAATCTGGTGTCTGGTAAATGTTTTCATCGTCCCTCGTCAGCGGATTTTCCTGAATATTGATGTTGCCCTGAGCTGTAGCTGTCTGATTCGGAGGCGTTGTGCTTGATTGGTCCTGAATGCCTACTGAAAGAGTTGTTGGTTCGTCGTTTAAATAATGTGGGTCAGGCTTTTCGCTCTCAAGAACATCTTCGTCGACCGCCAACCGCGGCTTCTTAATCGGAGAATCATTGAGGTATAACTGATCTTCTGTCTTCGTGTCGATTTTATCAGTTTCCGGTTTGCTATCAATTTGGTCTTTCTGTTTATCATCAGGTTTTTCTTTCGCTTTCTGTAATTTCTCGCGCTCTTCTTTTTGTCGTTTTTCTTTTTGTTGCTTTTCTTTCTCACGTCTCTCTTTTTCCTTCTTTTCTTTCTCCTTCCGCTCCTTCTCCTTTTTCTCCTTTTCTTCTTTTTCCTTGGCCTGTTTCTCTTGCTCTTTTTTCTTGTTTTCCTTCATTCTCTCCTCCGAAATCCGCGAACTTATTGGTCTTAGTTTGAAGAGTTGTGCTCGAGCTGGGGTATCCCTTATGCTTCTATCTTCTGGAGAAGTACTTTTGCTTACAGCACTATATTTCGCTTCGGTATTTCCAGAATCCTTTTCTTTGTCTTTGCCGCTGGCAGGATTAATATTGGGCCGACTTTGCTGCTTTTTAAGTAAGTTCGCGCCAGTTGGCGCTTGAGATGTTTTTGAGTTCAACGTTTCCCGGGAGGGTTTAGTTTTATCACTTTCAACAGGTTCTTTCGCGGCGCCATTTTTTGAATCACCAGCGCCAGACTGGTCGTTTCCATTCACAACTGGGTCTTTTTTACGTCCAGCACTACCAGTTGAACCCTGAGAGCTACCAGACGAACCTCGGGAAGGCTTTTTGACCTCTTCTACGGGTTCCTTCGAGCTTCTACTTTTTGTTTCTTTTGCTGTTTCAGAACCCGTGTCGGAGTCGTCAGAGCCGGAAAGTTTAGCAGTACAACTGGCGGGAAAGGCTCCTGCTTTTCCCGTATTGAGGTTTTTGCCATAAACCCAACCGTCATCCAGCTTACGAACATCAAATATAATGTCTCCTTTCTCCACAGAAATTTCTGGTTCTTTATTGCGAAAACTTGGCCTTGTCGATTTTGGGAAGAAGTCGTTCGTCACCTTCAAATATATTCCCGCCATGAATTAGCTGGAGGCCCGGGAGAAAAAAGTCAGTACAATGTCAGTGAATATTTTATAAAGCCATAAAACAAAACAAAACAACCTTGAGAACAAACAAAAGCCATCATGACAAGATAATTCAAACATAAGTATCACGTGATCTTTCATTAGCCATAAATATCTGACCACTCAGAAATGTTTAATTTACAGTTGGAACAAACTACTCCATCTATTTCCTTTGTTTACTTTTAGTTGCATTTAGCTGCAAGTCGGTAGCCACAACTAAAATCAATTTGAGACCTACAGAGATAAGAAAGCGTGGGTTCTACAAAATGACACACGCACAGAGGCAAAGACACCTCTTCAAACTTTATATTTTTGGCAATGTGTCTGAAGTATGACTGTATTAAAACTTTGAGCAAGAATATTACAGTATATCTTTAACTTTACGCAAAACCAATATACCGTCAAGATTTTAATGGTTAGTTTCCAGATGTTTGCAGGAAATACTTTCTTGTAATCTATTCCGATATAACCTTATTTACATTCCCACGCGTGGCAAACTAAGTACGAAATTGAAACAACACCTAGTTTCTAATTATGTCAGTTCACCGCCAATTGTTTTCTTTTGTGTTTTCTGAGAAGCCAGATAACCCCTGGACAGGAAATATGAGAACTGTCTTCAGCAAGCTTCAAAAATATTTTTTAAACTAAAAATATAATCTGCTATAGATTTTCACTTTTCTTCCAAAATTAATTGGAACAAAACTTATCTGAGTAAGTACAAATACAATCTTCTGTCCTTTGTACAGTGACTTCCTTTGCCTGCATGCTGCTGAGAGCGCATAATGACGTGACTTCTCAACAATGAACACGGAAAATCAAATCAAAAATTATTATAAACTAGCTGAAAGCATTCATATAAACGTCATACGAATGCAACTCACAAGAAAAATGGCATGTTCTAAATAACATCTTCCTGACTATCATACTTCAATTTTATGAAAATAACAACTTTATTTTTAAATATGATCACAGACAGTCGATACTAACATTTTACGTGCAAAATTGGTGAAAAAAGTATAACAAAAATATATTGGTTTTACGTGCGAGTACGCACAAAAATAAATTTAAATATTGAGATTGTAGTTGTATTGACGAACAAGGAATAATAATAAAAATATACTGTAAGTTATAATATTGAGATACATTAAAAGATTAAGTATATTGTATACAGTTACATTATATTATATTAAGTCTTCTTTAAGCATTATTTTGATACCTATAAATTATTCTACTTAAAACACAGATGGTTTGAAAAAACTCCAACCATTATTAATGTATATAACAGTACAGGTAAAAACATACACATACCATCTCATTCATATTTATATACACAGGGCTCATGTTGATACCAGTCTTTTTACTACACTAAAGTGATTACCCTTTTTAAATAAATTCGTCTTATCATATCTTTTGTGGATAAAAATATTAAGTTAGAAAAACTTTAACATTTTGTAACCTATAGCATAAAATTCCAATTAGATTTAAGATGTCACTGGAAGTTAAATAAAGCATACTATGCTTTTTAAAGTAACTATTAATACTAAATTAATAGGAAATGTTATTCTGTGATCATTTGAATTAATAATATTTTACAGCTCAAAATAATTTAACGGATTTTCATATCGCAAAATATATTAGAATAGCATGTTGATTGTAGCACCACGCTGCATTAATTTCTTGTATTTCTCAATATTGGTTAGTAAGAAAAGAGTATTAATGAAAGATGAAAATGTTAAACAATATCAGCACTATAAAAGATTGGTTTTGTATTTCTCTGAAAATTGATTATGGAAGGAAAATATTAAATATTGCAAATATAAGCAAAAATGAAAGAAGCAATAATTATTTTCTGACCTGTAGGCAACAGAGCAAACTTTCAATCTGAATAGTTGCCAGGGTCTTTATAGATTTTTCTGTCAAGTTGGCAGAGATATTTTTAAGGCTGATGAAAAACCAAGGGCCAAAGGCCTTCAGGGGCATTTTAAAGGAAGAGGGGCGGGGCATGTACCCCCAGGAAAAATTTTAAAAATTGAAGTTCTTTAACAGAAATCTGCTGTCTTTTAAAGTACCAAGTAGAATATAAAAACCAACTTTATATAAAACTGAATAATTTGTAGTTCACTTTAATTAATATGTTCATCTCATTTGAATTTCTAAAAATGCTGAATAAGAGTTTGCTGTCTTGTTGAAAATCCAGTTAATTATACTAGGTGGGTTGTGAACTGAATGTCACAAAGACATTGCAGTGTATCTATTCAGTACACACCTAATAAAGCCCTGGTTGCTGATGTTTTATCTAAATGGTTAATGATTTTATTACATATTTGACAGATATGTTACAAAAATTACTAAACATTAAACCCACAAATAGCAGAGGATAATGTATAGTGACAAGCAGTAATACAGATTACCAATATTAAAGGAATAAAAATAAGAAAAAGACAAAAAAATATCTATTAGGTAAATACAGAAAGAATATGATATATATTTGAATTCAAAGTGACAGCACAGTTTTCCTTATGTAACCTATATATTAATACAAATTATTTACTTTAAGTTGCTAGCTGATATCAGACTAGATATGCCAATAGAAATATTCCCTTAAAGTGTCTATACGGCCTACAGGGTTTTTGTGTTATTGCTAACTTTATATTGAATAAACAAGTATTCCCAAAACATTTTTTCGGTTCCGCAACTGCTTCGCTACAAAATCGAGCTTTAAAGTTC
>JAOCPT020709911.1:0-16475 GCA_026546935.2 Palythoa grandiflora
ATTTGTTTGGGTTGTTGCTCTCTCTTTCGATCGAACGAAACATCTTTCATAATCTGTGAAAAATGGCTTCTTTTAATATACCAGCTCGTAGAAAGCAAGAAAATTCCTGCGGAAACTAAACTACAAATTTCAATTGTATAAACGAACCTTCCTGTTTGCTCTGCTCGACAATTCGGGACGTTGATCTTCTGAAGGTTTACGAATGGTTGGGTACACCGTTATCTCGACTTCGTCTGCCTTCAATCGGGGTTAGATACGTGGATTCATCCCGGGCTAGTTTGAGAATCTTCTCAGGTAATCCTTTTCTGTGAAATGCTGACAGCATACTTGCGAATACTGCGACGGCGTCCATTTATATTTTCGTGTAGATTTTACAAAATCTATCCACCTTTTCTTCTCCTTTTGGCTTCTGGCCGATCGTTGCCAAAGAAAGGAATTAAATGCAAAAAAAGTCCTTTACTAGATTGAGATATGTTTTTACGAACTACCACAACACACAGATTTCCCAATTATTCATCTTCAATAGATCTCCAAATCTCTCAGCCGATCCAAGGACCAACTTGACGTCACAGACCTAATTTGGTCCCAGGCTCCCTTTGCTCGGCCACAAAATTTCAAGGGTAAAAAAAGCGTACTTCAAACCTTTGTAAAAATAGTAGAATAAGTCCGATTTCAAAAATTTTTTCAGATATTGAATCTAAAAGTAACCTAGTTTTTAACCACTCAAAAAAATTTTTTCCTTCATATGCACTTTAAGTTCGAGGTCAAACTCCTGCTCTTTGCCCACCCTCTAACCCCATCTCCTTTTGGCTTAATATTGATTGGTGCATTATACTTAGAGACAATTGGAGCTGACTTACATTAAATGTTGTTACTAATTTCTCGCCAGAAACCTTTCTTGTTTTTGGTTTTTGACAAGCGTCCTGAAGCCCATTTTCGGGAAGGTGCTGAAACTCTTGGCTTCTTTGAACTCGTTTGACGAGCTTTTGGATATTGATCCCGATTCAAATATACCTGTACAATCTAACTATAAGTACTACACCACCCAAGAATTTGCAAATAATGAAGCAATTATAAACTGCATTTCCAGCTTATGTTTTTCAGTTCTTCATTCAAACATTTGACATGGGTATATTATTATGATGACTTGTGGTTCTGGTTACATCAGTAAAAAAGATAGGGTAGGTAGTAAGGTGTAAACGTTTTTTTAAAAAACCTTTTATTGAAATGGGTTTGAAATTTTAGCTACATTTGTAGAAAAATTCAGCAAAACTTGAAAGCATGACGTTTTAAAGAAAAAAGTTAAAGAGTTGGTATGGAAAAACTAGGGTAGGTTGGGTATCTGGAACTACACCTTTTTATTTGGCTTTATATACATAAACTACTCTGAAAATTTACCAAACAGCATGCAACATACCATTTGGGAAGCAACAGGACTAAGACTGAGGGGGATATTTCTGCTGACAAGTCTGAACTTCTTAAGTCTTTCATTAAAACGTTCCACATGGATCCTTGCTTTGGCTATTCATCGTGTACTCATTTCTTTTTCTGCAACGAGGCTGTCCCTCTTACCCAGCAATGCTGGTATTTTAATTTTTGCTTGTCCAGACATAGCAAATCCTGAAGTGTAAAACCCTTAACAAGAAAAACACCCGTGAGGTTCAATGTGTTCTATTAATTCCACAGTTTTCAAAAATGTCAACATCACTAGCACTTCCTTCATACAAATCAGATATAAAGAAAGCAGCACCTTTAGGGGTTACTGCTATCAGTGTCTTCGTCGTGATATAATGCTTATAAGATAAATAAACATTCCCTTGTGCGTAATCTCTGGGAACCTGACAAAAGAATTCTGTACAGTCCACAGAACATCTCACATTTTTGAACTTACGAAAAACTTTTGGCAAGGTTTATTTGAGGATATCTTTCGATGGAAACATAGGAACTCACATTACTTTGAATTGGAGGAAAGTAAATTGATCCAGGTAATGAAAATTTTGCTAATTAATGATTGCGATACTTCGAACATGTAGGCTACTGCTTGTGGTGAAATCCTTGCCTAAGTCTATGAAGAGTAATAAGCAGTTCTTCCTTTGGTGTAAAACGTCGAGATGGCCCTAATTCAAAGTGGGCCGGTTGGTCATCCTCAACTTCACGGTTGTCGTCATCAGTTCCTTCCGCATCACTGCTCTCAGAATCATCTTTATTGAACCCATTAGCTAAGTTTTTCAGGAGCTGCTTCTCATTTCTGCTCAGGCTGTATGTATGACAATTTTCATCAACTGATGCAATATCCAGAATACACTGCGGTGGGTTCTTTTCATTTTCGTCACCAACAATTTATAAAGCCGATCTTCCTCTGACGGTTCCCTCCAGTTTATATGGATGGTGTGCTCAAGGATGCCATCATTGCTGCGATTAAGGTCTTCACGAAGAATTGCCAGGTAAAAGGGCTCCAAATATTGCTTCCAGTTGTGCTTCAGAGCAACCACATCTCCCTTTAAAAAGAGGACTGGACGAGTTTCGGCTGCCGTTGTGACTTGTTGTCCATCGTTCAGTGCTTGAAGCTCTTCGAGCATTTCAACAGCATTGTCTATTTGAGGGGAAATAACGTGTCAGATCATGGTTAGAGCCAGCAGCAGAGTTCTGGCTCATTCTTTTGTTTTGTCTCTGACTCTTTGCTGGCGAATGCCTTGTCCGAATTCCTTAGCAAAGAGTCTCGGTGTTCTTTGCTCGTTCATAAAGCCACTCGGGTTCCTTTTTTCAATGTTTCGTTTGGTGTAGTGGCTCTGTGGCCCAGTATACATCGAGAATGAAGGGTTATACACCCTTTGCACAGATTCAGTGATGCAGCTTGGTCTTCGGCTGGCATAATCATACATGTCTGGAGTAGGACGAATTGGGTTTCAGATTCCCAACATGCCTGGAATAGTACAAAAAACCTAGTGCAATAAACATTTGCTTTTCACCTTTTTCACTATTGAATGCCCAGAAAATAGATAAAATAGGAGGGAGGTTTGGCCAAAAATTGGAGAAAATAGGGATGAACCCCAGGGAACCCGGGGTATGTGCAGGGATTTTAGCACTTTGTGTAACTTTCATTTTTAATACCTTGGCCCGTGCGGCAGGAGCATTATGCTCTTTTGTGTCTCACATCTGGAAACCTCAGGCAAAAAATGCTTGTTTGGCTGATAAAAATAACATATCCCAGGGGACAATCCCCCAGCAAGCTGATGATAAATGCATATAGCCATAGGGAATAGTCCAGTTTAAAATTCAGTTTAGTTAATGTGTTGCTTAGGGATGTGCGTTTTGTTTTTTGTCTTTTCCAAGCTGTGTTTTTTGATTGTATCAGTTTCATAACCCCTTACATAATGTAGTTTGTCAATTTTTTCTCTCAATTTCTCTGTCAGTAAGTAAAATAGCTTCGCATTTTGCAGTCCAGTGTCAACTTGTACAAATTTATCAGAATGCTCAATACCTTGAATAGAAAATCGTTTCGTCTTCAATTCTTGTTCCATTTTAATTTCAAGAGCACCAAGTTCATTTCTAAGCTGTTGTTTTTCCTGAATCGCATTTTTCTTACATAACTGTTTTTGGAAGCTAGATAAGTTATTATTTTGTATGGTGTCTGGTGTTTGGGTTTAAATTTTCCTAGTTCGCGTTGAAAAGTTTTCCAGGAGCATTTACAGATGTCTCAAGGTGCCTTTTTTTCCTGCTCTCCGTAGGCTCCAAACGAGCTTTTGGAGGTGGTTGTTTTCGCAGATTTGCTGAAGACTGGGCAGTGGATTCTCTTTCGTCAGTTTGCCGTCCACGAAGTGATTCAAACAAACCTTAAAAAAATTATGACAATCTAATTCAAAAAATTGCACCAGCTTGCCACAAACATTTTGCACCTGTTGCGATGTCTATCGTTGTTGCAGGCAAAAACGGCACACCTATCCCCCTGTCCAAGTTTTTGTTTTTTTTGCAAAGAAAATTTTAACGCACCAAAATTTTTGGAAGAAATTCGAATCTACCGCTGTAAATATTCGATTTTATTCATTAAGCTGTTTGCCCCCAATAGACCATGTGACATAAATATTTCCCAAGTCATTTTTGCGCTTCCAGTATCGTGAATAAGGCCTATCAGGCAAAGTTGAGGTGAAGATACAACTTTTGTAATTATTTCATTCAGTAGCTGAGATTCTTGCAGATACCAAATAGCAGCCTACTTTAAAAGTGCCATTTTATCTGTAGACACTAGTGTGTAAAGGTTGTGGCCACGAATTTCCATGTTTTTGGACTGTTTATCTTGTTTGGTTTCAGCTGGCCGCAGTTGTACTCCATTACAATCTGAAGCACAATAAACCAAAATGAACTTTGATATTTAGTATCAGCTCGAAAACCAAAAAATTTAGGAAAGGTTAGCCACTCTGTGCCATGATCTTTGACAACTTCGATAGCCTCCTGTAGTGTAGGTCGCTGTACCTCCTGGTAGAAATGTTTGACAGCTCCATAATCCTTCAAAGAAACTTCACATGTTGATGGTGATATCAACATTTTTATAATTGTTTGATTATGTAGTAGAACAGCTGCGGGCCACAGTCTTGCTAAATATGCACTAGAAAAACCAAGTTCATCATCATTTGCTTGAGATGCATTTGGGATGGGGGATAATGAACTTGTCCAAGAACTGAACGAGAAACACAAATTCGACTTGAATCATTGGACAGGAACTTAGCTTAAGGACACTTTGCCAGACTGTGTAGTGACTATCTGACTTTGGTAGGCGATGAAGAATATACTCAGGAAGTTGAAAACACGCTTTACCATACCTAAAATACCACTGAAGGGCCTCATAGTAGCAGGCAGATCTTGTATCAACAAAGGATTATAATTCTGTTTTGTGTGTGAATAAAAAATGTACTGTTGTCAATATCATTTTCAGTTTAATGAAACACAGGCCCCTTTTTTATTAGCCATTGTTGTGTAAAATAGTTATTATAAAATAATTCTGAAATCAACAAACAGTTGTAATTTCTCATCGCTGTGGAATGTTCAAAGAAAACTGGTGGACCTTCATCAGAATTATTGCTTGAAATTTAAGCTTTAAAAGTTTTCATGGTAATGAAAAGTTAACTTGTTCACAACCTTGTGTTGATTTCGAAAAACATTGTACTTATTTGTCAATACATTAAATAATTTATTTAAAATTTTTATAAGTAATGATAATCAGAATCAGGGTAGCCACGGCGCTTGAAAATCCAGGAAAGTCCTGGAATTGGGAAAAAATAACTTGCCCTGGAAAGTCCTTAAATTTGGGTTGCAATTGTGATCCTTGAAAATCCAGGAATGGGCCATAAATTTCTTTCTTTAATTCCAACTTTAATAAAAATAAGTTTTTTGTTAAAATATTTTTAATCTGACTGTTGTAAAAAAAATTGTGACTCCAAAAGGCTTGATTTTTGTCTGGAAACAGATCTTCTAAAGTTTGTTAATATTTTATGTGTGGACTGATTTTTGATAAAAAATGTGTAAACCATTTAAATGAGAAGGAAAAGTCCTTGAATTTTACATCCAATAAATAGGGGCAACCCTGTCAGCGTCTTATATAAACATATTTCAAGCTATTATTTTAACTTAGTATTGTAAATAAAACTAACTAATAAATAGTTAACAATATTATAGATATAATATTATGTTATAAAATTACTTAATGTAATGACATTTTGATAAAGAATTGTACTAATTTATATTTTAGAATTATATAAAGTAGCAATTGCTGTATTTGCTACATTTAAATTTAGCATGTGTAAAATATCTTCAATTAAATCAAAATTCATTTAAAAGAAGAAGAAAGTGTGCATTTTATTAAATGAATTAGATTTTCAAAGTTCTGTATATACTTTTTCAACATGTTTGCATGAAACAGTTTTACCTTCTCTCCGATTTTGATCTCGTAATTGTTTAGTCCAATCGCTTTTTCAACTTCTAAAGGGCTTTCCATTACCTCAGTAGTTAGTTTTCGCTCGTTGGTAACAATATAAGAACTTTGCCCTTTTCTAAGAATTTCCTATCTTTAAACTTTCTTATCATAATAATGCTTGTATCTCTTTTGGGATCGGCTTAACTCTTCCTTAGCAATTTTTAATGTTTCTTCTAACCTGTTACGTAAATCAATCACGTATTGATGACTTGTTTTTACCTCGTCCTGTTCGAGCTCTTTTTTCCACACTTCCTTCAAAATAGGCATGGGATCAAGTACAGTGCGACCATATAACAAATCGGAAGGTGCAATCCCTGTAGATTCTTGTGGGCCTCGCTATATGCAAAGAAAATAGCATTAATGTATCTATGTCATTGACGTGTCTGTTCAGAACACATCCTGCTCAGTATTCTCTTTAAATAACCGATTGATCGCTTTGTTCTTTTATGTTCGTTTTGCAATTTATTCATTTTCCCAAATAAGTTCACCTCCGAGATTTCTCTCTCCACTTTCGTTTTCCGTTGTCGTTAGTTGTCGGATGCTCAACAGTCTGGACACTTCGTTCATGCATGCTAGATTTAAATTTAGCATTTGTAAAAATATCTTCAATTAAATCAAAATTCATTTAAAATGAAAGAATAGGAAAGTGTGCATTTTATTAAATGAATTAGATATCCAAAGTTTTATATATACTCTTTCAACATGTTTGCATGAAACAGTTATACTTTATCTCCGATTTTGATCTCGTAATCCTTTAGTCCAATTACTTTTTCAACTTCGAAGGGGCCCTCTCCATTACCTTTCCCATTAGCTATTGAAAAAAATGCTATTGGTATCTCTCCCAAAAATGGTCAACATTAAATGGAGCTTATTAACACAGTTTTCATAAAGTCAATTTTATTTATTCCACTACATAGCTGTTTCGAGAGGACTGTAGGGTTCTCTATCTTCAGGTGCATCTGAAATTGAATTTCTGAAAATTGTGTTGTTTCTGGTAAATTATGTTAAAAAACATCTTGTTACTCTCCTCTCAGATCATCTGCGCCCTAATTCAAAGTGGGCCGGTTGGTCATCCTCAACTTCATGGTTGTCGTCATCAGTTCCTTCCGCATCACTGCTCTCAGAATCATCTTTATTGAACCCATTAGCTAAGTTTTTCAGGAGCTGCTTCTCATTTCTGCTCAGGCTGTATGTATGACAATTTTCATCAACTGATGCAATATCCAGAATACACTGCGGTGGGTTCTTTTCATTTTCGTCACCAACAATTTATAAAGCCGATCTTCCTCTGACGGTTCCCTCCAGTTTATATGGATGGTGTGCTCAAGGATGCCATCATTGCTGCGATTAAGGTCTTCACGAAGAATTGCCAGGTAAAAGGGCTCCAAATATTGCTTCCAGTTGTGCTTCAGAGCAACCACATCTCCCTTTAAAAAGAGGACTGGACGAGTTTCGGCTGCCGTTGTGACTTGTTGTCCATCGTTCAGTGCTTGAAGCTCTTCGAGCATTTCAACAGCATTGTCTATTTGAGGGGAAATAACGTGTCAGATCATGGTTAGAGCCAGCAGCAGAGTTCTGGCTCATTCTTTTGTTTTGTCTCTGACTCTTTGCTGGCGAATGCCTTGTCCGAATTCCTTAGCAAAGAGTCTCGGTGTTCTTTGCTCGTTCATAAAGCCACTCGGGTTCCTTTTTTCAATGTTTCGTTTGGTGTAGTGGCTCTGTGGCCCAGTATACATCGAGAATGAAGGGTTATACACCCTTTGCACAGATTCAGTGATGCAGCTTGGTCTTCGGCTGGCATAATCATACATGTCTGGAGTAGGACGAATTGGGTTTCAGATTCCCAACATGCCTGGAATAGTACAAAAAACCTAGTGCAATAAACATTTGCTTTTCACCTTTTTCACTATTGAATGCCCAGAAAATAGATAAAATAGGAGGGAGGTTTGGCCAAAAATTGGAGAAAATAGGGATGAACCCCAGGGAACCCGGGGTATGTGCAGGGATTTTAGCACTTTGTGTAACTTTCATTTTTAATACCTTGGCCCGTGCGGCAGGAGCATTATGCTCTTTTGTGTCTCACATCTGGAAACCTCAGGCAAAAAATGCTTGTTTGGCTGATAAAAATAACATATCCCAGGGGACAATCCCCCAGCAAGCTGATGATAAATGCATATAGCCATAGGGAATAGTCCAGTTTAAAATTCAGTTTAGTTAATGTGTTGCTTAGGGATGTGCGTTTTGTTTTTTGTCTTTTCCAAGCTGTGTTTTTTGATTGTATCAGTTTCATAACCCCTTACATAATGTAGTTTGTCAATTTTTTCTCTCAATTTCTCTGTCAGTAAGTAAAATAGCTTCGCATTTTGCAGTCCAGTGTCAACTTGTACAAATTTATCAGAATGCTCAATACCTTGAATAGAAAATCGTTTCGTCTTCAATTCTTGTTCCATTTTAATTTCAAGAGCACCAAGTTCATTTCTAAGCTGTTGTTTTTCCTGAATCGCATTTTTCTTACATAACTGTTTTTGGAAGCTAGATAAGTTATTATTTTGTATGGTGTCTGGTGTTTGGGTTTAAATTTTCCTAGTTCGCGTTGAAAAGTTTTCCAGGAGCATTTACAGATGTCTCAAGGTGCCTTTTTTTCCTGCTCTCCGTAGGCTCCAAACGAGCTTTTGGAGGTGGTTGTTTTCGCAGATTTGCTGAAGACTGGGCAGTGGATTCTCTTTCGTCAGTTTGCCGTCCACGAAGTGATTCAAACAAACCTTAAAAAAATTATGACAATCTAATTCAAAAAATTGCACCAGCTTGCCACAAACATTTTGCACCTGTTGCGATGTCTATCGTTGTTGCAGGCAAAAACGGCACACCTATCCCCCTGTCCAAGTTTTTGTTTTTTTTGCAAAGAAAATTTTAACGCACCAAAATTTTTGGAAGAAATTCGAATCTACCGCTGTAAATATTCGATTTTATTCATTAAGCTGTTTGCCCCCAATAGACCATGTGACATAAATATTTCCCAAGTCATTTTTGCGCTTCCAGTATCGTGAATAAGGCCTATCAGGCAAAGTTGAGGTGAAGATACAACTTTTGTAATTATTTCATTCAGTAGCTGAGATTCTTGCAGATACCAAATAGCAGCCTACTTTAAAAGTGCCATTTTATCTGTAGACACTAGTGTGTAAAGGTTGTGGCCACGAATTTCCATGTTTTTGGACTGTTTATCTTGTTTGGTTTCAGCTGGCCGCAGTTGTACTCCATTACAATCTGAAGCACAATAAACCAAAATGAACTTTGATATTTAGTATCAGCTCGAAAACCAAAAAATTTAGGAAAGGTTAGCCACTCTGTGCCATGATCTTTGACAACTTCGATAGCCTCCTGTAGTGTAGGTCGCTGTACCTCCTGGTAGAAATGTTTGACAGCTCCATAATCCTTCAAAGAAACTTCACATGTTGATGGTGATATCAACATTTTTATAATTGTTTGATTATGTAGTAGAACAGCTGCGGGCCACAGTCTTGCTAAATATGCACTAGAAAAACCAAGTTCATCATCATTTGCTTGAGATGCATTTGGGATGGGGGATAATGAACTTGTCCAAGAACTGAACGAGAAACACAAATTCGACTTGAATCATTGGACAGGAACTTAGCTTAAGGACACTTTGCCAGACTGTGTAGTGACTATCTGACTTTGGTAGGCGATGAAGAATATACTCAGGAAGTTGAAAACACGCTTTACCATACCTAAAATACCACTGAAGGGCCTCATAGTAGCAGGCAGATCTTGTATCAACAAAGGATTATAATTCTGTTTTGTGTGTGAATAAAAAATGTACTGTTGTCAATATCATTTTCAGTTTAATGAAACACAGGCCCCTTTTTTATTAGCCATTGTTGTGTAAAATAGTTATTATAAAATAATTCTGAAATCAACAAACAGTTGTAATTTCTCATCGCTGTGGAATGTTCAAAGAAAACTGGTGGACCTTCATCAGAATTATTGCTTGAAATTTAAGCTTTAAAAGTTTTCATGGTAATGAAAAGTTAACTTGTTCACAACCTTGTGTTGATTTCGAAAAACATTGTACTTATTTGTCAATACATTAAATAATTTATTTAAAATTTTTATAAGTAATGATAATCAGAATCAGGGTAGCCACGGCGCTTGAAAATCCAGGAAAGTCCTGGAATTGGGAAAAAATAACTTGCCCTGGAAAGTCCTTAAATTTGGGTTGCAATTGTGATCCTTGAAAATCCAGGAATGGGCCATAAATTTCTTTCTTTAATTCCAACTTTAATAAAAATAAGTTTTTTGTTAAAATATTTTTAATCTGACTGTTGTAAAAAAAATTGTGACTCCAAAAGGCTTGATTTTTGTCTGGAAACAGATCTTCTAAAGTTTGTTAATATTTTATGTGTGGACTGATTTTTGATAAAAAATGTGTAAACCATTTAAATGAGAAGGAAAAGTCCTTGAATTTTACATCCAATAAATAGGGGCAACCCTGTCAGCGTCTTATATAAACATATTTCAAGCTATTATTTTAACTTAGTATTGTAAATAAAACTAACTAATAAATAGTTAACAATATTATAGATATAATATTATGTTATAAAATTACTTAATGTAATGACATTTTGATAAAGAATTGTACTAATTTATATTTTAGAATTATATAAAGTAGCAATTGCTGTATTTGCTACATTTAAATTTAGCATGTGTAAAATATCTTCAATTAAATCAAAATTCATTTAAAAGAAGAAGAAAGTGTGCATTTTATTAAATGAATTAGATTTTCAAAGTTCTGTATATACTTTTTCAACATGTTTGCATGAAACAGTTTTACCTTCTCTCCGATTTTGATCTCGTAATTGTTTAGTCCAATCGCTTTTTCAACTTCTAAAGGGCTTTCCATTACCTCAGTAGTTAGTTTTCGCTCGTTGGTAACAATATAAGAACTTTGCCCTTTTCTAAGAATTTCCTATCTTTAAACTTTCTTATCATAATAATGCTTGTATCTCTTTTGGGATCGGCTTAACTGTTCCTTAGCAATGTTTCTTCTAACCTGTTATGTAAATCAATCACGTATTGATGACTTGTTTTTACCTCGTCCTGTTCGAACTCTTTTGTCCACACTTCCTTCAAAATACGCATGGCACCAAGTACAGTGTGACCATATAACAAATCGGAAGGCGCGAACCCTGTCGATTCTTGTGGGACCTCACGGAATGCAAACAACAAAGTATTAATGTGTCGATGCCATTGATGTGGCTGTCCAGAACACATCCTGTTCAGCATTCTCTTCAAATATCCGATTGAGCGCTTTGCTCTTTTGTGTTCATTTTGCAGACTTTCCATTTCTCCAAATAAGTTCACCTCCGAGATTTCTCTCTGCACTTTCGTTTTCCGTTGTCGTTAGTTGTTGGATGCTCAACAGTCTTGACACTTCTTTCATGCATGCTAGATTTAAATTAAGCATGTGTAAAATATCTTGAATTGAATCAAAATTCCTTTAAAATAAAAGAAGAAGAAAGTGTGCATTTTATTAAATGAATTAGATATCCAAAGTTCTATATATACTTTTTCAACATGTTTGCATGAAACAGTTTTACCTTATCTCCGATTTTGATCTCTTAATTGTTTAGTCCAACAACTTTCAACTTCGAAAAGGGCCTTTCCATTACCTCGACAGTTTGTTTTCACTCATTGGTAACTATATAAATTCAAAATGAAAGCGACAGTTTTTAAACTGAGAGTTTTATTCACAAATATGTTTCGGTGTAACTTCCGCCATCATCAGTGTATAAACGTACAATAACTTTACCAATATAAGAACAATATAACAATATAAGAACTTTGCACTTTCTAAGAATTTCCTATATTTAGCTTTCTTATCATAATAATGGTTGTATTCCTTTTGGGATCGGCTTAACTCTTCCTCAGCAATTTCTAATGTTTCCTCTAACCTGTTACGTACGTATGCACGTAAGCACGTATTGATAACTTGTTTTTACCTTGGCCTGTTCGAGCTCTTTTGTCCACATTTCCTTGGAAATACGCATGGGACTAAGTACGGTGTGACCATTTATTAAAGTTTTGTATTCCATTTTCTTTGTATATTCATATGTTGGTGGATTCTCCTGACAGATAAAACGTATTTAGGGTGCCGAATAAGAGCATTATGAGGGACCTTTTTATAAGGACTGCATGAATGCGCCTGATGAACTTGAGACGATCGAGAATCGATAGTAAACTTTCTATTATTTACGCCATGAAATCCTGACCCCCAACCACTGCTATAGCTCTCCACGAGCTAAAAATGTAGAACCAATGCGTAAATTTTTGAGGTTAATATTTAACTACAGAACTTAACAGTGATACATCAAACTTCGCTGCAGATGTTCCACACTTGGCACTTACCGTTTAGCTCACTGCTACTTTCATCAGATATTAAGTTTGGAAGCTCAAGCTGCAATTACTATGAAGGCGCAACAAGATCAAGATAGGCTGCCGTTTTGTCCTTTGTTTCACGCATCGCAGGAACAGGATTTGACTCTGTTACGTCATTACATTACACCATTGCAATTAAAGGTTGATACCCGGTATCGACTGATACGCGTAGTATCGCTTATTTTTCTTCCCTGTATGGACCTCGAGTTTTTCAGACAATAGTCACATTTCAGAGGGAAGTGGTGTTGGTACAACGGTACAACAAGCCGGATTCCTGCATTGTGGATTCCAGTGGTTGGATCCCGGATTCCTAGGGCTGGATGCTGCATTCCAAAGTCCTTGATTCCGGATTCCACAGGCTAAAATTTGCTGGATTCCACAGGCTAAAATTTGCCGGATTTCACAGGCTTTCCCGATTACCTTACATGGGCCGAATCTTCAATGCATGCTGTTGATTCTATTTATCAACACAAAATTTACAGCGTGCAAGTACTGTGCATGTATGTAGTGGAGTTGTGAAGTTAATATTGTCTGCTTCTATACATTGAAAGTTTGTTTCGAAGTAATTAAAGCCTGCATGATATTCTTCCATGCAAGAAATACAGTTGTACTGTGATGTAACAGATTAAAGCAAGATTTCTGCCAAAATCAACGCAAATGCAGTGGTACCAAAACAAGCATATTCTACATTGAAGCATCATTTGACTGTCGCCATATCAATCTGCTCAAATTAGACAGTAATAGTCATTTTTAATATGAATGTTTTAATTTGGCACATCTTGCAAACTAGTTGCTGCATCTACATTATCTTGTACAATTTCCACTTCAATTTTGTTGCGTTGTTAAATAATGGCTCTTTGTCAATTGAACGTACGCTTGGTTCTGTTGCATCGCCTGAGTTATCTCGATTTAACTTGTTCCTTTGACTGAAGGTTTGGCAATCATACCTTTGTCCATTACCGAAATAAACAGTATCAAATAAACGGTATCAAATAAACAGTCTGTATCAAGTTCTTCCATAGCGCTATTTTCTTGGTGTGAGAATATTAATTCTGTTCTCCTCATTTTACATGTGTGGGACTCGCAACATTCTTTTGCATGCTATTCGCATTGCTTTTTACAGTTTCGTTAACCAACAATGTTATTTTTGTCGCCTTTGTACACTTTCTTGTAAAACTTCTTGTGTGTGCGGTGTGTTCGTGTCTAATCCATCGTTCTTCAGACTATTTCTACTAGCAGTATCCGTGTTGTTCAATAATTGAACTTATGGATGAGCTTCTTTCATAGCTTCTCTCTGTATATATTGCGTCAACTTTGTTGTTTTTACAGTTACTTTTTCAGAATTTTCAGACTGGGTTACGTGTTGTTTCTTTGGTTCAAATGATATTTTTTAGTGGTATTTAAGTCTTTTCCATCTAATCCTGATTTGTTTAAGAATGTCGCAATGTCGTTTATAGTCTTTAGCAACGTCATTCTACTCTTTCCTTTGAAATGCTTGGAACACAGCAGAACTAGCTTTAACGATTTTTTAGTTCCACTACTACAATTTATAACCTCAGACTTGAAATGAATGGGTTTTTTGGGAGGATTTAAGTATTTTCCTTGCTTGCTATTTCTTTTTTGCCTTTTTATTCCATTACTCCTCAATCATTGCACATTCCTCATTGGTATTTACGTCGGTCTCTGTTTTTAATTGCTCTAACACACTTTCTTTTACTTGCTGAACCATCCTTTTAAATATGAGGCCGTATCACTGCTGCAAATCAATAGGCGCTTCTTACGCGAGCGTCACGTGGTAAAATATTCCATTTTTCAAAAATCTGAATTCATTATCAAATTTGTTACATCAATAATAGTAAAAGTTCAAAGTTTCGACGAGAGTGGACTAGAATGGCCGAAGATATGAGTATTTGAAGCAAAACGTTTTTGTGGAATTTTTGCAACAAGATTTATGTGTTTAGCATGATAACGAGGCTTGCAGGGCATAGAATGCCCTTCCACCATACATTTGTTTGTAAAATTGCTCAGATTTACAATTAATTAATTTCTTTGCTAATTTGGGGGCTATATCTCTGAAAAATGGCAGTTTTACTAATACAAATGTGATGAACTTGATAATAAATTCCTTTTTTTAATAAATCAAACATTTCCTTGTGTAACGCTAAGCGTGAAATGGGTCTATTGGTTCACAATATCACGCTGTATACTTGGGTTGTTTGTCCAGTTTTCTTCTACAAACTTGTCCAAACGCAACCCTGTTCTTTCGTTGAATGAAGTAAGTTTCTTAATTTTAAAAAAGAACCTCCATCTGTGCATTGGTGGTGTTGTATGTATTTAGGATTCGTGCACCAATCTTGAAAGGATTCTCCTTTATGTGATAGAATGTACAGTGCCGATTCCAATTACCTATCAAAAGCCTTGACAGTGTGGCTTATAATTCACAATAACGTAATTCATGTAGCGTGGTATAAATTACTTATTCATTGGGCAACAATAAGATTCCTCAACATTTATGTTTTGCACAACATTTTTCCAATAACACTCAAAAGATTTTCCTTTGAGGTCCTTTTTATCAATCAACTCCATTAAAATTTACATCTCGAAGGTCAATTTTATATTGCTTGATTTCATCGATTTTTGGTTGTTCTTCAAGACTTTTGGACCTGTTAATGAATTCTTTCATTAACTTTAGGGACTGCTCCATATCATTTGTGCGGTATTTCGAGGTAAAAACCTTAATGATACAGTTAAAAACTTGGGGTGCCTTGCAACCAACGCATAGTACAAGGCACGGTTACATCCCTTTGGTTACATGAACAACTTACCTGTTGCATCAAAGTATACGATTTCTCGTTGGCATAACTGGTGATACAGTCTTATTGAGGCTTCAGAACAAAGTACTATGTTTATTGCACCGTTGGAAATATTACAATGTTGTAGGTAACCAAACATTTTCCTATGTGCTTGTTGCAGCTCTATTGCTTTTGTTTCGTCGTCACATGCAATATTTTCACCAACTTTTAAAATGCTTTCGGAGAGAGATGTGTTAGGTTTGGCATAATCTGAACACTTAATTTTGTCAGCGGCATGTCTAAATGGATGGGAACTTGTTCCAGCACGAGATCTATTGCCATTAGTAGTAAATACTTCATCTCGAATTTTTAACAAGTTATCCCCATACGCCTTCGTTACGGACATGCTATTATTGACCAGAGAAGTTTCTATTTCCTTCCGCTCTTCGGTGCTGTCGGTGTGGTAACGTCATGCCGAACATTACCTAAAAATGTATCGTTAGCGTTTCAGGGTAAGAATTCACAATAACTGTTCAGTGCTGGAGCGGTGAATTTCGCTAAAGGGGGATCATAGAACACTAAGATGGTTGCCCACTGGAACTGTTGCCTGTTGCTCGGACAGTTTGATCTGAACAACTACAACACTGACAGATACAAACTTTACACCAATGAATTCAGAATATATTTTTCTCGAGTCAAAATAATTATTTCCCAATAACCGTACAGTGGTGTGGCAGAAGCGTTCGCTAAACTGGGTCATTTAACACAAAGATGGCATTCCTGCTAGAATTGTTGTCTTTTGCTCGGACAGTTTTAACTGAACAACTGTAATGTGGTTTGCTTTTGCACTTTTTCATGATGGAATGTTACCTTTTTGCCGTGGTAAACAAGAAGACTACAGGCATGTTTCACTGCAATACTGCTAGGTCTGTTCAACACTTTCACGTCACCAGTTTGACAGCCAATTGAAGTGAGGGAAATCCAGTGACCACCAGTATTTATTATTTTAGTTAAGTCAGAGACAGCAAGCGTTACCAAATCCCCACGTATTGCAGGATCTTCAAGGCTTTCAGTATGAGGAAATTATATTAAGTAATTGTTGAGCAGTATGAGTCTGACTGTCTGAGAGCCAAAATTTTGGATCCAATACATTTCTTTCAGCATCTTTGTATAACATAACATAATATTGATATTGCAGCTAGAATCCTGAAAAATGATGAGATATTCAACATCCTTTGACAGAGCTGCCGACCACCTAAGTT
>JAOCPT020710388.1:0-16474 GCA_026546935.2 Palythoa grandiflora
GAAAGAAAGAAAGAAAGAAAGAAAGAAAGAAAGAAAGAAAGAAAGAAAGAAAGAAAGAAAGAAAGAAAGAAAGAAAGTAAGTAAGTAAGAAAGAAAGAAATGCCCTCAGAAATATAAACAATGATACTGGCCCGGTGTGCAGTTTCAAGTAGAACGTTAACCAATTCAAGAGCAGTGCCAGTCACTTCAGTTACGCGCACGCGCTCTTTACTCGACCTTTATGTTCCATAAGTGTGTTTAAAAGGTACAAACGTGAGGCTCCACCAATCAGAGACAGTGCTCTATGATGCCCTTTGTGTGCATTGTTCCATGTAGTGAATCTACCAACCCATCGCCATTTGAACAAAACGCTTGAAGTATAAATAGAAACTGTGATGGCTGTAAAAAATGTTTTAAAAGGAAGCAAAAACAATTTGCTAAAACTTAACTCAGTTTATTCCATTTTGATAGTTTGCGGGAGACGCTATTAGCAAAAAGAGTCGGGAAGATTCGAATGCTTTGTACCCCATATGGCTTATTTCACAAACACTTCAGTAATAGATGCCTCAAGGCATACTCTCAACAAAATTGTATTATACAACACTAGCTGTGTTTGTGGTCTAGTAATAAATTCAACGCGCTGCCTATCATTATGATAAATTAATGTAAGAAAGAACGAAGCTTTTGTTCGTGTTTGGCAGCGTGGGAATGTTTCAACTATGATTCCATTCCATAAAAAGTACTCTTAATTCCCTCGAAAATAATTTTAAGTGAATAAAAAGGGAAACAGAATGAAGAAATTGTCTTATATAGTTTTCTTTTGTTAGTTCGCTGACAGTTGCTCTCTGAAGACTGCTACAGAAAGACTCAACCAACCTGAACGCGAAAAATAGAGGTCACGTGTATAATTCAAGCTTTTCAAAAACAGCTAATCAGATCGTAGTAATTAGAAAGCACAACCGCTGAAATAATAATTGTGTTTTGCGAAAACAAAAATCTATGCTAGCTTCTGCTCTCTGTATAACCGCAAGTATGATCAGTTCAACTTTTGAGCCTTAGAAATCTGGAGAATTATTTTGAGGCGAGGGAAGGAAACTTACAGAAACCACGAAGCAGTAAGTTTTTATACATTGCCTTAAAGTTTTCCATCACATGTTGCACTTTGAAGATTTCCTCGCAACGTTTTGGTGCTGTGCTTCATATACTATATATAGACCGTAAGTTCAGTCTTAATTGTTAGTTCTACTTTAATTCTACTGATTTTATGTACACGTGGAAGGAGGACTATTGAACACACAGCCCGAACACTACTCCAAATTGTTATTTGAAGAAAATATAGGTGACATTTTAAGGGATGCATGTAATTATTTGTATTCTGAAACTTGATGCCAAATCACTTACTTCTACGCATATGATTCCTACATTAATTGTGGATATTTTAAAATTCAAATGTGTAGTTGAACAAAATGGATCTTTATCATTGCTTTCCATTGTTCTTTCTCGTTGCTCATAAGTGTCAGGATCGGATGTTTTCAGTTTTTAAACACTACATTATAGTTTGCGATTTTACTCTAAACAACATACATTTCCTTTCCTCCTAAATCATTCAATAAATGAGGTGATTTTATAGTTTTAATGGTACGTACGTAGAGAATAATACTTTTGCTCTCTATACTTTATCAGTGCAGTGGTGAACGAAGCGAGACTACTCAATATATCTATTGTTTGTTCAAGTGAGCGGGTTCGTGGATGCATTTTTTGTCTCATATAGAAACAAAATATAGAAACAGTAATCATTTTTTAAGCTTTATCTTTTAGTTTAAAAAAGGATAATTATAAGTTTAGGTTCAGAAGTAAGTGCCAACGAATCGAAAATAAAAGATTCTGGTTTTAATTTGCCTTAGGATCATGAGTGACTCTTCAGTTTATTCACGATTGACCCACGCGCTTTCTTTTTAAACAACTCGGGCAGCTGAGACTAACATGACAGGTTAATATTTTCAGTTTTTATTCGAACCTCCTAATGAGAAACCTCTTAATGAGACAGCAATTAATGTCTTCCAGTTTATGACATCATATCAAGCAATTTAATCATTCCTGTTATATTTGTTATAAGAAGCGGATGTCCTTGAGACATCACTGGTTATTGTTGTCAATTCTTGTTTACCAGCAAACCAAAATGTTTTCCTTGTGAAAACTAGAGAATTTGAAAAGTCGGAAATAACAAAGCGCGTGCAAATCGTCTATCAAAGCTAGACTATCATCCAATATTTTAACAGTATTACTTAAGAAATACCAATACCTCTAATTGCTAGCTAGCGCTTGCTATTCCTAGTACTTAAAAACGTGACTACAATTAATTAATAAATCTTCCAAAATTCATAAATAGCGGTTATTGAAATGTTTTCGTAAACCTTACTTTGTGATTTCAAAGTCAATTTACCGCCCGTTATTATACGCTTGTCTGGAGAGCTTCTAAAAGTAAAGATTAATAAGATAAAACGTTAAATTCATATTAATGATTAAGTCTATATTTTTCCGTTCTAAGTTTTTTAGCTGTGTATTTTTTAGAATTTACTGAGAACTGGAGATGTCAAAGAACAAACTTATTTCTAGATAGAAACAAAACTACATGTTGAAGTCAGTAAGACTATATATTAAATAAAGAAATACGAGGATATCCGGCAAATGTTGGCTAGAAGTAGCACCTGCGGCTGCAGCTAGCGTTTGGGTTGGATGAAAATAACGGTAATTGGAGTAGTTAATGCTTAGTTTTATTCTAGCCAATTTATGATACTCCTTGAGTTATCTAATTTGAGATAAAAAGATAACGATCTTTTGTTTTGACTTCCCAATTTACAAAGTTATTATGCATGCAGTTTCAAGTGAATTCATATAGTTGACGGATATTAGTTAGTCAACACTCAAATGAACTACGATTCTCTGAGTCTATTTCTTAAACGAAACTGCTACTTCAAAATCTTCCACTAATATGAGCTTGATATAAGTTAAGTTTATGTTTTGCGTTTAGTATTACTGTTCAGAAGTATTTTTTGTTTGTTTATCTCTTCAAGTTCAAGGAGCTTTCATTTAGAAATTTCTTTCTTTCCAACTCTATAATTCCATCAAGCTTGAGGCTAATCAAGTTACTACAAAAAAATTTACATTGATTAGATTAGAGTGGAAGTAAAACCACAATCTTGCTTAGTATTCCGATCCTCTTAAATATTTTTTATTTGTACTTAATTTTGACCTGATCCAATTTTCCGAATCTTCCGAATGGTTTTGAAAATGTAAAAAGTATGCACATAATGCAGTTTATTGGTTTTTCTCCTTTTCCTGCTACAGAGACTAACTGCAGACTACGGAAAACAATAAAATAAAAAATCTTTATAATAGTGACACAATTTTCTGCATTTCGCAAAAATCTATGTAACAGCAACACGACGGATTTTGCTGTGTTTATATCAGATGGCTTCGATAATTAATCTGAAAAAAGGTGTGTTAAGAGAAACCCTTATAAATTGCCTTAGGAGGTATAAAACTGTAGTGATGATATAGTAGGAGTGTGCCAGCCAGTATCAATATAGATTATTTAAATCTCACTTAAAAATTTGATCTTGGAAAAATTTTGAGAAACCTCTCTTCTGCAGGGAAAAAAACTTATTTCAAGCTCTTGGAAATGTTTGTTAAATTTCCTTCGAGCTATTCACCACTTAAAAATAGAAAACTGTTCGCGCATGACCAATAGAGACAGTTAATTAGCTCTTCGACGGTCTAATATTTTAATAAAAGGATGAAGTTCTTCAAAAGGCTTTTGTTCCTGAGCAGTGTGTTTGATACAATGATGATAACAATCAGCTGCCATTATATTTGGAAGCCTGCTTCGGATGAGTCAGTTCACCAAATGAGATTTCAGTCGCATGTTATCCGTAACACATCCAACGACTAGAGGTTGAGTGTTTTAAAAGTGTTAGCTCCAATTTTTAGCACTTTCTAATCTAGGTAAATGCTATTTTTGACTTTTCAACACCACGCTCCCATAAGTCATAATGATTAACTGATTGGGTAATGAAGTGAAACGACAACATTTCTGGATGTGTCTAGCTGTATATGAAGTTGGGACTACTTTTAACGGATGAAGTAAGTTGTATGTTCATTTCCTATTCCAATCTTTACACATAAATTGGCTCTTAAAATATTCATTAATTTCACTTCCAAAATGACTGACGGACTGTTTGACATTACTTCAAGCTAGCACGGATTGGGATCCATAATTTAACAGATAGCACAGGCTGGAACTATATGATGAATGCATGTGGTACATAAATGTATATTGGTTCTATGGTCACCCATTCCTGTTACATCACATCTTACTTAATCATTATTTTAGATACATCACTAAAAGAGTGGCATAATAAGTGTTTTAAGTTGTACTGGAAGAGCAGACGCGAAAACCTGTGGCTTTGAGAGAGATTTTTTTAAAAATCAATTTGCTGTTATAGTATTTGGTAGATTTGTTTTTCACTTACAACTAATACATAAAAAATGCTCGTAACACTGATCCTAAACACAAAAACATTTAATTTCAAGCTGTATAAGAACTAAATAAATAATGCTTAAATAGGCCGGCAACCATACTGTTTTGTCAGATGTTAGCTGATTCCCAGTCATATGCCCAAACTTTAATATTAAAGTTGTCTGTGGAAGATTTCTATTTGCTAAAAAGTACAGCTCAGTTCTGCGACTATATAAGGTATTACTCGCCAATTTATCCCAGAAGTTTACTTTTATGAGTAGAAACAGCGTCGACTACCTTGATTGCAGCTTGCACAGATGAGTTTAAGTAAATTCTCCTTCGGGGAGCATTATTTGCATCACTGTAGCTTGGTGTAATGACGGCTGGCCCCGGTGTGGTCATCGGAAAGGGCGGGAAATGTTCCCTTCTGTCAACGAAAGTTTGTGTGGAATTTCTCTCCGCATTTTGCGGTGGCTAGATGGCGCGAAAGGTCGAGCACAGCGAGCCGAAATAACCAACAATATAAATAAAAATATATTGATTTTGTTTAATTAATTGGCCACTGATTTCACCGCTGAATTTCTAACACTATAAATCAATTTTAAAAGAGTTTAATCAGCATTTCAAATGTGTAAGGTATACAATTGGCAAAGTTTGTAAATTCCTGAACAACATGAAAAACGTAAAGAAAAACACTTTTAAAATTCTCGAAAATTGAATTTGTTCAGTCAATAATATAATGTAAAAGAATTCTAAAAAAAAGATCTCAGCAGGAGAGAAAACCTCCACTAATGTAACAGGCATGGAATAAAGATCAAATTGTTGGCAACTACGACTATAATTTTGTCACCCAAAACTGGGAGCAATAAAAACCAATATCTTCTTTAGTCTTTACAACTTTGCAAAAAAGTCGTGTAACAAATAAATATAATTGAGATAATTTTGCCACATCGAGCAATTTGTTGTTGAGAGAACACTGTATTTCATCACGGCCGATTGAGACGAGACAGTCAATCAACGCGTTGGAACTCCGACTTCCTCGGTAGACTCAAATTTAGTTCAATAATGGACACTGCGACAAGAAAAATGTTTTAAAATGCATTAGTGATTACTATGATTAGCTGATTACAGTTACTAGACTATGCTCTAAGTATTAATCGTGCAAAACATGGTACCAATAGAGTTAAAACCTGTCCAACAACATGTATAAATATTAATTTAAAACTAATAAATCACATACACCCCGTATAGCCATATCGGCTTTGCACAAGAATTTCAAATACTGATGGCTATGCTATTAAAGATGCTTGATTGGTGTCTCTGCGGGATCCTTTAACAGAAATACGGCAAACAAGGTTTATGCAGAATAAAGCAAAATCCTGGTTAAACGTTTTACTTTGCAACCTGCTTCAATAGTTTACTCGTTTTTAAGGATTTCGTCCTTTCTTGATTTTACTACCCCAACTGGCATGCACTACAGCACTGGGCCATGGTAATGATTAAATACTCGTAGGGCAAAAATTAGTTTTTGTTTTCATTGAAATAATAAACATTCTAAATCAGTTATCCAATATCCCGTCGGATAAGGTTGCTTATAGAATTGGAACTTCAGCTAGAATTTGTAAAGTGTTTTGTAAAAACTATATGAAGTGATCGTTTAACGGTAATGTGCGAGGTTTAAGTAAGGAAACAATGAATATTGCATAAGACAAGCAACAGTGGATTTGAACGTGTGATCGAAAACGGTATGCCCTACTGAGTTCATACGTAGGTCATATATAGAGCTCGTCTGTTAGGTTCACTGCTGTTCTTGTAAATTGTTTTATACTGCGACTGCGCATTAGTGACGGCAATCAAAACAATTGCAAAATAGAGGCGTGTTCATGTTTTTGATCCCGCTGGAGTTCTGAATTGTTTCAATATTCTCAGATTCGTAAATACACTGGTTTACAATTGTCCATTATCACTTACAAATAATTATTCAACCCGGCATTTAAACTAAATAACTTTTCAAAACCGATCACTCATGGCTTACTGGCGTTCTAAATAATATTTTATCGTTAAATCAAATGAAATGTGGCTTAATAAACGGCTTGATTTTAGTTTTAAATTTGAATTTCATATAAAGTCAAAGAGTCACAAAGATCTAAATATCTATAAAAGTAAGTCTTTTTTAACCAAAATCTGTATCCATTCAAGCTAATAAACTGTCTAAATTCTAAACTATAAACGTTTCGAGTTATCATATACTGCAACTTCCCTAGTTATTCGGGATTTCATCTTAAGCAAAACAATATTGGCATTTCAGGGTTGTATATTTGCATTCCCAGACTCACTGACGAAGGAAAAAAAACTTAAATTCATTCTAATATAAAAGCACATGTTGCTTATTGGAAAAGGATATCCTGGAATTAAAAGCAAATTACATTATGAGGCCCGATATCATTTAATACTTCTTATTAGAAAAAAAGCCTGAAATAACGCCGGGCGCGCTCTGATTGGCTCAGTTTCCGTTTGGTAAAACTGAAAATAATTAACGGAATGACGTCACATCACAGAACTTAAGAAAACCATTCTCGTATAATTCAACTTTGTCGTGTTTCCTATGTCATAACGTTTTATGTCATTGTCTAGAAACACATGAAAGCGAGGCTTTTTTTTAGATTTCTTATTAGATAAAAACTGAAAAACGCAGCAAGAATGGAGGAAGTAACGGCGTATTTCTCAGCCATTTACCTATTCTTAATTTCGTTAATCGACCTATTCATTTATATAATAATAATAATTATTATTATTATAGTAATAATAATAAAAATAATAACAATATCATCCTAGTTTAGGGGGCATTTCTCAAAATATTCTAATAAACACCGAGAGGACCTACAAGTGTGGGGTGATATATACCACGGTACCTACCGCCGTCGAAAGCATTGCATAACTGTTATTTATACCATCATAGCCACGAGCAATCTCAGTGGTTCAGAAATAGTGGATGCACGATCTTTTACACTTCAACGAAAATGGGTATTACCCTCGAAACAAATGGCGGACAAAGGATTCGTTTCCGACCGTCTCTGTCAATGAAAGAAAACAACCATTTTTGTCGATTGCCATCGGGTTTCTGGTAGTGGTACATAGAGTTAGAAACACTAATATAAAAGACTTATTCTGGTGGACATTGTTATCTCAGTTGAAATAGTTAACTATTGTACAGGTGCTTTTAAAATACTCAAAACGGAGATTTTGGAAGTTTCTCTTTTTAATGTAGTATCGCAAAAATGATAACAAACTCTTGTAAATTTTATTAATCAAGATCTCAACAACATAACAGCTAGAAATGAATTGAAAACGGTCCAACCGTTTAATACGGAGAGATATCCGTTCGGAAAGTCCGTGTAATTAAGCCGGGGAAGCTAAGAAAAAGTCATCACTAATTAAAATGCATCATTATTGTCTGATCTTTGTCTAAATAACTAGTTCTAAACAAGGGCGAGCGAGGTATTTGCGACAATCCGTCAAGAGGATGTTCTACTTATTAGATAACGATCCTGGATTAATCGCCCGGAAGGTTCATGTAGTACTGGTAAATTATGCGCCTATAGTAACATCCCAAGATAACTTATTATATATAAACGCGGCTTCAAGCTTGATCGGAGGGAATTCAAAATACACAACAATATTACCGAGAGCTAGAAAAGAATAGTATCCCCCAGTTGCGGTTAATCATAGTAGTCATAGTATAACTACAATGTACGCCGTAGTCTCAGTTTTGTTGTTCGAGTCGTTTATACCTTCAGGCTTCATATACCATTCAGTATTGCATGGTTGTTTTCATTCAAACACAGCGGAGGCCCGTGATATAAACAATAAACAGAATTATAACCGACGCTCGAACAGTCCATTACTCGAGAATAAATCATAATATAAGTACTATAAATTTATTTATTAATAGTTGATATACTTATCCAGCTAACTTGTAACTTTGTGTCTGTGTGACCCTGTGCAAGTGTTTCCGACTGAGTGTGTGTCCAACTGTTAAATCCTGATATGTCTACATATCAGTTATAACAAGATGCTCTTTATCTCATTTTATTGTTATATGCCGTGATCTTTTAAAATAATTGTTATTCAGACTGAGGAGGAATTATGAGCTGCTTAAAAGATACGATCTCTGACGTGACAAGAAAAATCCTGGTCTTTCGAACAAGTTTCCAGTCAAACTCAGCGTGGGTCGCCTTTCACCGATTCGCTTTATTTTCTCTCTGTTCTAGAGAGGTCACGTTAATTACCTACAGGCAGCTCGGCAAAAATTCAGAAAATATGGATATTAAGACAGGCATGGTTATGTAGGTTTTAACCGTTAGGAGATGGATGTCACCTTTCAACGATAAATGGCCGAAATAAAAGGAAGAAATCTTGATTCCGCCACGTAGGTAAAATGAAATATCATTTGAAGTTTGTTTAACTGACTCTTACTGCAAGACGTTTATATATAGTCTGCCATCATGTATAGATAATATAGTTCTAGAGGGCAATATTATGCGTTAATTGTTGTGTTAATTCGATATTGCCCAAGCCAACGCAGCAATTTACCTTCATGTTTATAAAACTAATCGGACTACTCTAGAACGAAAGAATGGCCAGTTAAATTTCCATATGGATCGACTGAGTGGAAACTATGACTCAATATCTTATCCGTTCAATTGCCTTTTACAATTTATTGTAAGTTTAACTTCAAGTTTAACTTCAACGTTTTCATTTTCTAAATAATTTGAGAGAGTGAGGGAAAAAAAAGTATGTGCAAAAAAGAGGGAATTTGACAGAGAAGGGAGTTTCCAGGCCAAGGTGAGTTGACTGTAGCCGAAAGGGAACCAACACTAGTAAGAAGTAATTCAATCACTCATTCTAAAATCGAGTGATTGCGCCACGGCAGTTTTATGGGTGAAGTAAACTGGACTGGGTGGAAACATTGACTGCATAGCAGCTTGAACAAAAAATGGCGGCTTAAAAATGCCAAGACGAGCAGTACTATTGAACTGACGCCATAGTTAATCGTTAGCAATGATGTTCAGTGGCTGTGCATACACATTTAATTATTTTTCTTTAAACGAAGTGCTCTTTCGATGATATGGAACTTTTAAATGTCTTTTTAGTTGTTGAGAGTTTTTAAAGTTAAAGTATTTGCATCGTTTGCCCTTCTTTTTTACATGTGGCTGTGTTTCATCACCTTCTGATTTAAGGGGAAATGGACGATGACACGTTCTGGAATGTGCAGATTAACTGACTGCCGCTGTCGAGATTAGTATTAACACAAATGCCATTAAAGGAAGTTATAATTACTAAGTACTTGGCAATGCACATTTTAATGGCCTCTTTTCTAACTAATTTGACTGTTCTTCATCACGACTAGACTGTGTTCCGTTGTCAATGTGTTATAAGTTAAAGGTCTGAATTGTTGTCAATATATATCTGTTCGACATGATAATTCATATTTCTAATATGACTGTGATGTTGTACGTTTAACATTTGCATGTATATTCGATTCAGTATTGACAAAATGCAAGTGTATTTCATGCTCTATGAAGAGATTATTTTTAGAAAAATTCAAAAAATGAAAAGTAAAGAGCTTTGTAATGGTAAAAGGAAATACGTGGCTTATTCTAACTTTTCAGGCTGTGATTTTCAATTGCGGGATTGTATTGGCTAGTTTTAAAGTTTGAATTGCGTTTTAGAGTGTATATATAATACAGAGGTATATTATATGAGTTCCATCAACACGGAAAAAAGGAAATTTTTTCAGTAAGTATCCTTTATATATAAGCAAACTACATAAGCATCAGTAGAATTCTGAAAAGTAGCCCGGAGTTAACTTTTCCATTCCTTGTCTTGACTTTTTACAATTTTGTTCATTCAATCAAACTGTGTGCTAATCATTCAGTTTTCGACAATTTTAGGTTGAAATTGATATTTGAACAGTAAACTGTATGTTTTGCTGAAAATAAATAAATAAATAACAAAACAGTTATTGTTCATCAGTGGATACCTAACTGTGTGCAATTCCACAATTGGTTTCGACCCTATTAAAAACGTTTGATTTGCACTTATTTGCTGTGTTTTCCGCAAGTACATATCGTCGCCTTTAAGTGTCCTTTGTAGTGTTGCTTATAAAAGTTTTCTCCTGAAAATGGAACGATCAGTCATTAAGAGTCAAATCACGAGACTGGGTAATTTGTAAGATCTATGCGTTTTCATCATTAGTTCGATGTTATTAAACAAGTGTACGACTACCATAAGCCACGCTACCTAATCTGATGGTATATACCGCGTGATACATACTCAGTATAACTCAGATTTGAAACTGGCTGAAGCGCGACCGCAACCTAAGTATTTGATAATTGGCCACTGAAGCCTGGTCCTAACCATCGGTTGGATCGATTGTTCAGTTTAGTTAATTTATTTTGCACTTGTTTGGTTTACAGTGCAATCGTGTATACGTTTATATATAGTTTTTTTTTTATATACTTATGGAGGGACAGTATAGAAGGGAAAATATAATCAACCAATTTAAACATAACTAACACCTGATTTAGAAAAATAGAGATGTTTGAGTTAATAAATAATGATGGAAGTTTTATTTTAATTTCAGGCAATCATTATATTGACATGAGCATTTTTCGCCGGTATAAACTGTAGAAAAATCTTTCAATGCATTTCATTTCGCACATCCGAGTTTTGCTACATTATACGAGAAGTGGCGTTTAGTTAAAAGATGTAAACAGATCGAGTTGTTTTTTCTTTTTGAAAGATGACGTTTTTGCAAACGTTTATTGACATCGAAAGTTCAAAACAAAATTCTTGACGATTTACCGGGTTATGATACATTTATGCAATTTGTTAAAATAATTTACCAACCATCACCTTCAGTAAATGAACAACGATGAATTGCATTGCCAATATCTCAGGTTATCAACCTTTTGTGAATCTATTGCGACATGAAATTAGAATAAGGAATTTTTCTAAAATTAATTTGGCTGATGATAAGCGTTTATAAATATAGGCAAACAAGTGTAAATTCGTTGACTGGGATATAACTAATATAGATTATTCTTGATTTCACCAGTGCTATAAGTTTTAGACGATCACAGAGCTTTCGGGTTCCGTCCCAGAGCCCTTTGTCAATGACAACTTGTTAGATAGTTGAATTTGCTCGGCCTCGATACGAGACCGGGCCGAGCAACGACCCGTACACTGGGGAGAGTTGATAACCTCGGTCCCGGAATTTACGAATTTACATTTGTTTATGAAAACATAAATTCGAAATATAAAGAAAACTCAGTTTGCAAAGAAATCATAAGCTTCAGCACGTGATCTATTTTCGCGTGCTGATTGGATTTTTCTGCTTTTTTTGGACTTATTCCAGAGAACTGAAATCCAGAATTAGGCTTAGTGCAAGCTGCTGAGCAAATTTTCGGCAACTTTTGAAATTTTCGACAACTTTTAGCATTTTCAGCAACTTTGGACTTTTTCAGCCTTATTTAGTATTTTTTTTACTTTATACCACATTTATTAGCTTTCAGTTTGACAATTTGCCTCAACTTTCTCTAGAATATAGCACTTAAGACATCAGGGGACCCCCCAGGATTTATTTTTGTATATGTGTGTCTGTCCACGAGGTCAGCGGTATCACGTAGCACGTTTTTCAAGATGGCAGGCGTTAGTGATAGGCTATTTGACCCAATGAAGTACAAAAAAATAACTTACTCTAGATATCTAGCCAAACATTCCATTGTTAATGAAAGGGCTAAGAGCTATCTTCTAAAGTTGATTGGTTAAAATATTTTACCGCAAATCCCAGAGGGATGATGGATAGCTGAGTCAACTTTAGCGGAAAAAAAGGTCACACAAATGTTCTCTCACACTCGGCTGAGCCGGGGGTTGAACCCGAGACCTGGCTCTGTGGCACAAGTAAACAAAAGTATATAATTAAATGAAATGGAATATTTTACATACGTTAAGCTTTTCATATTGCTTTATTTACGAGCTTATCGTTTGTCATATGTAGTTATAAGAAACAAACAGAAGAGCGAAAGAGTTACATGATACGTTAAACAAGTGGACGATTCCCGTCTCTTAACATAAAACAATTGGTTTATTACACAATCTGTAAGCAACAATCAACGTCTTCTGAATAATTTACAAAGCCTAATATATGTTTCACTGTTTGAAAAAGGCGGGAAAAGTTTAAGCGCCACAATGTTAGTGACGTCAATCATATAAGCAATGTGATTGGTCGTTTAAGTATATCCATATTTAGAAGAAATCTACTAATAGTCCATCAGAAATCCTGCATTCTGATTGGTTACTCCATCATGGTCTAATTTGTGAACCTCGGCGTTATTAGGGAGTTTCTATTTTAATGAAAATTGACTTGAAATTACTGTCCCAGAAATAACAAAGAAGGCAATAAAACATGGAAATGAAGATATTTATTGATAAAAACATCTTAAAAAAGGGAAAAAAATATTTAGAAATTATCATTCATTTCGCTTTTTAAAACTTAATTTTGAAAGTCAGTCTATTTACAGTTTTGAGAGCCAGACAACTTGTAACTCCGATAGAAGATATGCCAAAATAAGAGTTTAACAATTGTCTTAAAGTTTTCTTTGCTGTCACTAGACAAAATTGACGAGAAAGAGTTTAAAGTTTCCTCTCTCCGCGCTCGATTCGTGACTATTTTAAATCCGGTTCAAAATCTGAAATGAAACGATTTTAACAAAATTTAAAATTGTTTACATCCTTTATTTGCAATATAGTAATGGATCTTCGATTTTTCTTATTTTCGGTCTCTTTGGGTTTTGTGTTTCGTGCCCTTCGTTTCCGGATGCCAATTTCAAAATGAATGTGATTGAAAGTTAGCAAATTTTTGGACTGAAACTAATCAAAATCGAGAATGACAAATATACTCTGACTGGGCGGATCACGTAGTTTCATGATTTCACTGTTCAAAATTTTTTAAAAAACAAGCTTCCCACTTGAGGCCCAATTGTAAACAAAGGAAAAAAAACCTAACTGTTTTTGTAGATAAGTGGTTCTTTTGAGAAATCTTTGGATAATTGTTCTGTTATGCAAAGTATGCGGCTGAGTGAAGTAGATGTCCAATATAGCTCCAGAAAATCTTTTGCGTTACTTCTTCAACGTGTTGGATTATCTACCCAATTGTTAAACACTCGCTTTATTACAGAGGTTAAAATTGCGAGGCTGTTTAACGTGGACAACTTGGCGCTATACTGATTTAAAACTTCATTGCTGAGACAACAAGCTTGAGAAACGCTGATTGTAAAGTAAGGGTCTTAATATGCGCTTTGAAGTTTTTGTATTATGTACGGCTAAAAGAGCATTGTCAATGAAACAGTCTAATGTTATGGTACTGCTGCTTTTTTCCCCTTGTACATCTTTCAAAAGAATGCCTGGATAACTTCAAGTTCGGGGATAAAGGCGGAATATAAAACTGACTTTAATTTAGTTATCGAATATCTGAAAATTTAGTTTGAATGTTTGAGATTTCAGTTTGTACTATTTGAAAATTTAGTTTGAATATGCGTGAATATGACGAATTTTTGTAAGTAAACTTTGAAAAAGTTTAAACATTTAATTTTGGAGTTTAAATATTGAATAATCTATGGATGTTGTCCTTCAGTAGCGTGTTCAATAAAAATTATAAAATTCAAATGAGGCCTAGTAAAATTACTCAGTGTAGTTTTAGGCCTCATTTGAATTTTATAATTTTTTAAATATTGAATATTACAGATTTCAATATTGAACATCAATTTGAAAATAATTCCACTTCTACCACAGATTCATTCAAATGTAAGTTATATTAAAAAAATAACTCGATAGACCGAACAACAATATACTAATAAGGCGGTATGTAAATTACTGTTCTCACGAAAATAAACAGTTTTCTGCTCAAGGCTGGTTCACACTGTGAAAAAAGCATAAGCATTAGCATAGACATAAGCATAAGAATTCTATGTGTGAACCGAACCAACATAAGTATAAGCACAAGCATAAGAAAATGGAAAAATTTCCATTTTCTTATGCTTATGCTTATGCTTATGCTTATGCTTATGTCGTTAAATTGCAAGTGTGAACCGGTCTCACATAAGCGTAAGGTATATGCCTGCAGTTTTTCTGTCAGCAGAAAAAAACAAAAATTCCTCTCGAGTATGCATGCGCAGTAGCTATTCAATCCTTATGCTTATGTTGGTTCGGTTCACACATCGAATTATATGCTTATGTCTATGCTTATGCTTGTGCTTATGTCACAGTGTGAACCAGCCTTTTACAGCCTTTACGGTTATAAATGTGACATAGCATGTAGTTGTAGGAAGTTATAAAGGGTTAGTGTAGCATGTGTTTGCTTATGATAATGTTTATAGTGTTGCTATATTTGTCCAACCATTTCTATTTAAATATATGTCAAATATCAAACAAAAACCTAAATAATTCAAATTTCTTAGCATGCAAAAATATAAAACAACTAGATTCGGGGACGGAAGAGGAATATTCAGTAAACTTTAAATATTTCATATACTTCTTTTATTGTTTTGTAGATATCCTTTATTCCCAATGATACTTTCGATAGAGCTCCATGTTCAACTGAATATTCACGATTCCCCACAGTGGGTTGAGAACACTAAGTCTATAGTATATACTAGGGCCTCAACCTGCTATAACGGGTTGACCAACCTGTTATAAGCCAATGGGCTACAACGGGTTGAGCCTCAACCTACTACAACGGGTTGAAATCATTAAGTTTCTATTGTATATACTAGGGCCTCAACCCTCTATAACGGATTGATCAACCCGCTATAAGCCAACGCGCTACAACGGGTTGAGCCTCGACCTACTGTAGCCAGTTGAGGCCCTAGTATATACTATAGAAACTTAGTAATCTCAGTATTTGCAAGTCTTTTTAGACAAAAATTTCGTCTTATGTTATTTTCAACTGATCACGATCTTCTGATCTAACGTTGGCAAGGATGAATTGATCGTTCACGGTTCTGCATTGTGCTAAACCTACTGATTTGAACACGAAACAATGTTCAGCTTAAACAAAGAATCTTATTTACCTAGAGGACTGTATTGGGAAAACATTGAGGCTAGCGAATAAGATCTATTTCTCTTAAAAGCTTCAAATTGATAACAAAAAAGTGGCAAAAATACATTAAAAGTCTTGACCATTGGATACAAGTATTGAAGGTTGAACTGACAGCTCCATGTACTTTTAACATTTGCTCACTAGATGTCTCGAATTTTAGCGGTTTCATTGCTGTGGTGGCTTTGCTTTGCACATTTTACTGGAGAGCTATTTGCTTACGAGCTCATACGAGGAGGGGCTTTTGCTGGTGCACCGGATAAATTCCGAGTGTTTGACGACTGTGACGTCACGTGGAGTTGGAAGAAAACTGATAACTGGTGCAAACAATTCAACGCAAAGAAATGGACAAAAACTTGTTTCTGCATTTGCGAGTCTGGCAGTGCAACTTTCTTTCCCAACTTAAACAAATGTTTGGATAATAACGCTACACATTCTTACCTAGGAAGTAAGTCCAAGAGATTTTATTATTGTTTTTTCTTGAGTCTGTGAGATAAAGTTAGGAAGGATGAGATCCAGTACCACTGCGCCAGCCACGCCGCCGTCATCTTAAAAGTATAGGTTTTATCCAAAACACAGTCTTTCCATAAATTCTGACTACATTCGAATTAGCCAGTCAGGTTGCAAGAACGGGGTCGTTGCTAGCATGGTATCCTTAACCCTTTAAGCTCCAAGCTCATTCCACTTGACGGCGGCGTGGTTGACCCAGTGGTAAGATCTCTGCCTTCGAACCACAAGGTTCCGGGTTCAAACCCCGGCTCAGCCGAGTGTTGAACATTTGTGTGACCTTCTTTTCCGCCAAAGTTGACTCAGCTTTC
>JAOCPT020711150.1:0-16472 GCA_026546935.2 Palythoa grandiflora
TGCCAAAATTTAAGAACAATTTAAGAACAAGCTCAGGCTGAGGCTTGATAACTAGGAAAGTCTTTGTGGTAGAAAATTGACTAAAACTTGGCGATAAAGCATAAATCAAAGACTGTAAAGACTGCACCATAAACAATGAAGCTAGTTCGCCTCTAAATTCTGCCGTACGGCATATGTGGCGCAAGGCGTTTCATTTTTCAATATCTTGTTTTATTTTGCTTGTATTTTCTTCAATAGCAACCGCTCACAGAAATAAGAACAAATCAAGAACAAATTGAGGCTGAATTCGCCAAAAAATTAAGAACAATGAGCTTCAGAAAAACTTATTGCATACAGCTTAGGCATGCTGCTGATGAACAGTAACTGTTTTGCTATTCATTTTTGGCGGGTACTGTATAGTTTATGTCTGTTCCGTTGTCAGTTTGTAGCAAGGGCAATTGAAGCGTTTTGTGTGTTTGTAGGAAATCGGTCAGCGGCGCAGAATACACCACTCTTGACTTCAGAAACTTCTATACGAGGCCAAGAAACAAGATGGCCGCCAGCTTGTGTCAGGTCCGCTAGCGAATTTACGGTTTGAATCCTACTAGCATGATGAAAAATTGGAAAAAAAATATCTCTATACAGTTCGCTTGAGCATTCTTAAAGTCCCAAACTTTCAGTTCAACTCACTAAATAACAATAAAAAAAAGTGCTACTACTATTTCTCTTTTTATTAAATCCAGATTGAAAACATTTCTTTTGCTGATTCACCAGTTGTTAATATCTCTTAATGTTCTGCTTTTTGTTCGTTTTGTTTTGCGTGCTTTTTCTCCTAATTAATAAGTTCTGTAAGATATCGCTGTTTATTTAATCTTTATATGTAGTTTTAGGTTAGGGAGGGAGCTCTATTAATAAGCCCCACGGTTTCTATCAGAGCTTCCTCACCAGAAAAATACTTTCAATTTTTTTACTTATAATTCACGTCTCCTCAATCTTTAAGTAACATTTTTGTAATATTTGAATCTCTGTATGGCAAATATGTAAACTGAAACTGAAACTGAAAGTGCTTAGAAATGTCTGAATCCACGGAGCAAATTATAGAAATGAAAACTGACTTTACAAAACATGCCCTATCGCTAAAACACGTCCTTATAACGTCGTGCGCATATGCTGACCGCGCGCGCCGCTGATCGATCTCGTAACAATACAGGACTTTGTACGAAGTGTCTGGTAACGATAGAAACCGCCGAGCCTACAAAATTTCAGTACGATTGCCTTTTAAAAACAGTTGCCAAATAAAAATGCCATAATTTAACAAAGGCCACTAAAGACTGACGGATAATTCGTGAATGAGCTAGCCGGCTCAAAGAGCGTTAATTACTAATTAGTAGGAATACTTTACAAATTCACAATCAACGGCGTCGGCAACGTTTGATCCCCGGAGGGAGGGGGGAGGGGGTACTGTGGGGTGAAAAAGATAGGAGGGTCTGAATGGGGATACCCCAATATTGGCTATCAGCAAAAATCAAGCTAATTATCGGTTATCGGCTAAAATTTCTAAATTGCTGATTTTGACCCTTAAAAATTACAACGAGCACCCCTATCATACCAATATAGGGAGTATTTCCTTCCCCTGGTCCCCCCGGGTCCCCATGCTCCCCACCGGGGTTTACCTCTATTTTCAAATACACTTTTTTTATATTAAGAACAAATTCAATAAGAACAAATTAAGTACAAACTGAGACTGAAAGGATAGCATTAAAATTTTAATGAGTTTTAAATCTTCGTTTCAGATATTTATTAAAGAAATTATGAGATACAATATATATATTCAGTTGCGAATATCATGTGTCCAGTGTTGTGCTCATGGCCAAAAATAACATTTGCACACTTTTTTTATAAGAACAACTTTATAAGAACAATGAGGCTCAAATTTGCCAAAATTTAAGAGCAATTTTTAAAAGAACAAGCTCAGACTGGGCCCATTTCGATCAATTAGACGCCTATTTTAAAAGAACAACTTTATAAGAACAACGAGGCTCAAATTTGCCAAAATTTAAGAACAATTTAAGAACAACCTCAGGCTGAGGCTTGATAACTAGGAAAATTTTTGTTGTAGAAAATTGATTAGAACTTAGCGATACAGTATAAAACATAAAAAGATTCACTGTATAGACTGCTCCACAAACAATGAAGGTAGTTCGCCTCTAAATTCAACAGTACAATACATGTGTGGCGCAAGGCGTTTCATTTTCCAATACCTTGAACATTTTATTCTAATTTGTTTTTTCTTCATTAAAAACCGCTCGCAGAAATAAGAACAAATTGAGGCTGAAATTGCCAAAAAATTAAGAACAATGAGCCTCGGCAAAATTTACTGGTTTTTATAAAAAAGCGTGTACTTCAAGAGGTGAGCAGTGAGTTGTCGGTGAATAAAGAAAAGAACACTCGTCAAGCGTTTCAAGAGATTATTTTCATTTTCATTTTGTTTTGTTCTGCGTTATACAGTTCCCATCGATTATACTATAAAAATATTTGAGCTGGACAAAAATTCATTTTCTTTGATGGTTAAGTTGTAATGTTGATTTTTGATTATTTAACGTGTCATGTCTAGATCTTGTCTTTTCGACACTCAAACGAATTCTCCTCTTCAATAACATAACATAACAATATGTTTTATTGAAATGACTTTTCAGTGTTGTCAAAGCTTCTTTTCTTTTATAAAATCCAAAAGAACAACAAAAAATAGCAATCATAAAATACACGGTAAATCAAATGTATAGGAAACAAACGTTGTAAAAATTCTTGTTGCTGCTTTTGTTATAAACTATATTGATTGGTACAAAAGTTTTTTTAACAAACCTAATAAGAACAACGAGGCTCAAATTTCACAGAGAAAATTACTTAAAACATTATCCACTCAACAACGAGTGCAGCGGCTATAAGAATTTATTTCATGTACCAAGCGTATCAGTACATAATAATTGTGAGTTTTTGTTAGAAGAGTTCTTAAAGGCAAAATCGAAAGAAAGAAAGAACGTGAACAAAGTTCAGATTCTGAAGGCATAACTTATAACTATCAACGGTGTAGAAATAAAAACATTTAAGAGCAATCGAGGACTTAATTTATGCAAAAAGTTAAGAACAATGAGCCACGTGTTATAGAAATGCGTGTAACGTCGCTACTAAGTCTTATATAAATGAAAGAAAAAAGTTCAAACGAACCAAACTTTCACTCCTAAAGTTCTGGAAACTCTTTCGTGTAGAGAAGTTACAGCTGAACCCCTTTTTAATAAGATGTTTCGAAGAAATGACCAAAAAACACTTGAGTAAACAGATTAAAAATTTATCCTTATACTTGTAAATAAACGTAGACTTTGAAGCTATATTAATCAAAAAGATAAACGCTAAAAGGTTAGCACGACGTTTCGACATCGTCGAGATGTCATCGGCAAGTGAAAGAATAGATTATAAGTCGCATATAAGTACAAAAGTTGTTGAATAAATTAAATTAAGAAATGGTTCAGTGACGGTTAAGTGACAATACTTGTCTTTTGGTAAAGTTTCAAGCAATATAAGAGCATAAAAAAACAAAACCTATGAAAACAAAAAAAAATTAAAACCACGAGTAGCTGCTTTTTAGTTTGTTCAGCGGTTAATCTTTAAAAAATCTATATTAAAGTATAAAGCCTTTTAGCTTGCTAGACCGCAAAAGTGAAAAAGGACTTCGAGTTATGGAGAGTAAAATTATAAAGAAAAGTACCCGAGGGGAAATGAAAATCACTTCGATTAGCGGGATTTCGAGCTAGCGAGGATGCGAATTCTCGAGGTTAAATTTCCAGTAAATATATGAACAAATCAAAGGGGATTAGGTTCGTCCAGCGTTGACAAAGATAAAAATCTTCCAGAAATATTTTTATCAAAAGGATTACGTAATGGCGTCTGAAACGTTAAGTTGTTTCTTGCTTAGTAAATATTGACTGTTAAAGTAAACGTTTTTTTTTCATCGTGAAAAGAAAAAAAAAGAAATTAGAAAATTTCATCACAAAAATTTATTTTGAATAACCGAAAACTAATCGAAAAATATTTAGTGAAGGCCAAGACAACTCTTTAAAGTTTAAGAAGGTCAACTTGATTTACTATCCAATCCAGCGATGTCAGTTGCCCAGGAACTGAGACAAAAAAAATGTGTATAACAATGGAGATTCCATTATCACAGACCCCATATTTAATATTTCCCACCAACTTTCAATTGTTACCTTTGAGCCAAAAGAGATGTGTTTTAATTGGCCTCTTAATATAAAGAGCTTTCCTTTCACTCGTCTCTGTAACTGAACCACAAAACAATGATAAATGTGCCAAGATTAAAAAGTCATTTATATCACGTTTAAATGACTTTTAAAACTCAATAAATAGTCGTAATTTTTGTTTTTCACCCGTGCTTGTCCGGGGCAATAAAAAAAAAAAAAAAATGAATTTGATGCTTTCATTCAAACGTCTTGAGCTATTGATCAATTTTTTTCGTAATATTCTGAAACTGGTCATTTTTCCTTCTCAATTTTATCGTTTCAAATTCAAAGCTGAACATACATGTTTAACATCTTCTGCTGGCAAAGGAGTGATTTTGCGACAGTTGGGGGTGCTGCGGCCCCCGCAATGGCGTTGAAAAAACATATGGTGTTGACAGAGAAGATCTCTTGCAAAGAAAATTAGTCCTCCAACGAATTTAACTGAAAATGCTTTCAATTGCATGTTGCCTTGTATGCAACAACAAACGGTTTTGGTGTTTCGAGACAGTGATTTCTCAAAAAAGTCTTTCAAGACACTATTTCTAAAAAGTCTCAGTTAAACTTTCAGAGAACGTAATGACATTAAGGAATGATAAAGTACCACAGTTCAACCTAAACGTAAAACAAAATTCAATTAAGCTCGCAATGTGGGTCATTTTATAATTTCACTCATGGTTACACCCATCAAAAGTAGTTTGTTTCAGAAGGTCTTTTGAAGTCTTTTTTATCGAATGCTAGTGTGGAAAATAATACAATGTCTATAAACAAAGTACCTGGAATAAACCAATTAACGACGGTTCTTGTGATTATTCAATTTGTACTCAATAACCGGTGAAGGTGTTAATAAAATCTAAATAAAGCCCGTTTTGATAAATTACATAAATGCTTAAGTTAATTTTCTAGGTTTGTCGGAAATTCTTTTTGCTTACATGAAGCGATGAACAGTTGCAGATATCTTCCAGTGAGCGATTTCCATGCATGGTACTTGAAATGTTGCTGGGAGCGTTCCTGGTAATGGATTGAGTGCAACTCACAAAATGAAAATAAAAGGGCAGCAGAATATACAAAGAAATCTTCATTGTCGGCTTCGTCTCAGAAAACTGCGATTCAAGATCTCCAAAGTTCGGGCTTGCAGCTTTGCTTTAATCAGTGTTTGCTCGAAATGAACTCCGGCAGAAAAATCAGTGCTGATTTATATACGCCCTCCCTTGCGGAACTGACAAAATTTGCTAGAAACTCAATCCACGGCATTTTTAATCGAAGTCAAAGGTTATTTTTTTACGTCTCAGTGGTGCGGCAAATTGTTTTCGATGGCTTTCACTCAACACTTAAAACAAGTTTGAAATATTTATAGGATAAATTCATTCTGCATGCTGCCTCTATTCAAGACGCTAGTAAAATACGATTGAGCTTTTTAAAAAAGATTATCTCAAAAATAAATACGCGCTTTTACAGGTAAAAAAAAATTGCAAGAACGAATTGACTGCGTATTTAAAAAGCAATTTTCCTCTTCTCAGCGGAGGTATTTTTCACATTAGAGAAGCACTTGAAATTGTAGTCAATGATGATAGAATTTCCCTCACTCTAGGCAATGTGCCCTCTCTAAGCTCCTCCTACCTAATTAGGGAAAGAGTTTTGTTAATTGGCTCTTAGATTCCAAATTGGCTGGGCGGAGCTTAATGCTCAATTTACTCCACAGATACAAGCACGTACTCTTTTCGCCCACAGGATCGTCATCTGTAAACACACTGCTGCAAATTTTAACCACAAAGCGTCACAAACAGCTCTTTGGCATGCTTTGGCTAGAGGTGAAAATTAGGACGGATGTTCGCGGTATTCACTGACTTAAAAACAAGCAAAATTTCTGCTTGTCGCTGTTTGATATCTGTTGTAAAGATTTCAGAAGTAAAAATTTGCCGCTACGGTAATGCGAATATGTTTGGAATCTAAATTACTTGACAGAATCCATATCCAATCTGGACTGCGCGTAAATGGACGTTGAGTTTGAATTCTAGAGACTTCACTTCAAAATTTGTCAAGGATATTTTGTTTAAAATCTAGACTAATTTATTTTTGTGAAACAGTTATCGCTCGAGTTTAAACGGCAGATGGACTGCAGGTGTAATTTGGAAATATGTATCTTGTGTGTATCTTGATATATCCAGAGGCGGCATTCAAAACGCTTGCTCAATAAACCGCATGGTCGTCAGCTAGAGGTCAAATTGTGGACCAACTACACACCGCGTAATGATCAACGTTTCAAAGTTGTAAAAAAACTGGACATTAAATTATAGTAGACAAGAGCTCCTATGTTGTAGTTACATACCAAGTTTTTGTTGTATTTACTCCTGTAACGGCGTGAATCGCCATAGGTGCACAGTTGATTCACTACTAGAATAAGAAGCAAAATGCTGGGTGCTTTCACAGTCATATCTGCGCTTCCACTTGACTTGAAGTACTTGGTGTTTCAAATAAACTTTCTGGAGAGATAAAAAAAGAGTTTGCAAAGAATTAGAGCGAAGTTGAAGATAATTTCAAAAACACTGGGTCACTAAAGATTTTAAATTTGTTAAAAACTGAAGAGGGAATAAAAAGGTTTTGTACCGGCGCTATCTGTTTAGTTTTAAAGAAAACTGTACAACAGAGTTTACCTGTTATGAAAATTTTCTGATGTTTTCTTGCTCAGAGAGGTTTCTTCAGTTCTTTAGGGCACTTCAACTCTGCTCTTACGTCCCGCAAAGAGGCCAACGATTCTCTAATTCATTTGAAGAATGAGATCTAAGCTTTTCCTTAAAAGTCACTGCTTTTTATATTCCCACTAGATCAGATATCTAATTGTCGAGGTATTTGCCATTAGCCAATGGAATTTCAAGGTAATCGGAATTAAGTTATCCTTGAAAGTGCGAAACTTTCGTGAAAAAGCGTTGACAGACAGACCAACACACAAAGCAAGTGTACTCAGTGTCCTTTACTAATAAAACAAACCCGTGATGTTGCTAAATTCTACTTGTACACGGAGTTTGTACACGACAAGATGTATAGAAATATATCTCGAAGGACTCGAATCAAATACTCCACGACAATGATCACTCAAACCACATCGCAACATAAACATGTTAGCATGTGCAATGCAAGAGAAACTGGGCGTGTCGGCGAACTCGGGGTAGGGGGGATATATGCTACACCCTCCATTAAGGCTATGTATGGACATTTATATCAATTTAAGCCGGTAGCACGAGACCAAGAGAATACACCCACAGAATGTACTTTTGGCTTAAAAACAGTTTTTTCCTGTTAAGAAAGAATTCGAAGTTTTTAGATCTCTGTCATATATTGTGTTTTTGAAATAAACGAGTTTTCTTTCCCTTGCTCGGTTAACTGTCGTATGGTCTATTTAGAGCGTCTAGTCTTGGTATTTGATCGCTTTTTACCTCCTGCATAGAGTTATCTTTTAAAAGTTGTAAAAGCTGGTCTTTTCACAAGAGCATGCATCCAGCAGATCTGTTACTTGGTAGGAAATATATAACTGGATGGGAAAAGAAAGTAATTCAGGCAGGGTTTGATGGTTTGCTAGCGACAAAAACGTTTAAGAACCAGTTACAAAAAGCTGCAAGAAAAAGAAAAACATGCATGAATTCGCCCCATTTGCACGGAATGCAATTACTCCAATCTGGCAGAGAGTTTGAAAAGAGTTCTCTGTAAAGAACAGGCTGACCGGCATTCTGCTTCATGGTAGCGCTGGCATGCAAACACCGGTAATTGTATCTTCTATAGGAAAAAGACACAAACATATTTTCGCTGTTTTTTCATATTACGTTTCAAACACATCCAGAACAATCTTAAAAATTTGCAATCAGCGTCAAGCAAAAGGAAATTATTTTGCTATTTCATGGCGTTAAATGTCCTTTCACTGAGGTGAATGTTTATGTATTTATATCACTCTTTATCATTACTAGAAAGTGAACATCGTTTGTTTTGCATCTTTTGTGTGTCAGACTGTCTCATTTGACTGTCTCATCTACGAAATGTTCTACATAAAGAAACTCAAACCTGGCCCGCTCAACTCTCAATCTTACTCAATCCGTGCTAAGTTATTTACCTAACAATAACACTTTTCTTTTTCTGAACAATAGCACATATTTTCTGTACTTGCATTTATATTGACTCATTAGAACTAATTAAATAGCCCTGATTTCTATAACCTAATTTATTTAGTTTGACAATGGCGTCAGAAAGATGCCGAAAAGTCGCTCAGTTTTAATAATTTCGCTTATATTTTTGCTAAGATGTATCTCACGAACGTCTTTAATTCACATTTTGTATATCAGACTCTATAGAACTTGCAAGTTTATAAATGAATATATATTAATTTTGTTTCAGATATACGGTAATGATGTGGCTGTTTTGCCAGACAGTGCCATCATTACATCTACATAGATACATTTGGTATTTTACAACTTGTAATTGGTAGTCGACGCTTTTTATTTCAATTATACCAAGAAGAACATTTCTGATTGTACCTTGAAATTAAGTCGTAGTTGTTTTGAAGTATACTGTATTTTTAGTTGAGGCCTTAATTTACAGGTTAGGCCGGATCTCAAAGGAATGTTTTAACGTGGTTTGTTTATCCAATTTACTTAGTATACAGGAACTTATTATTGCCAGGCACTTCAATTCTTAGGAAGTTGTTTAAGTTGAGTAAAACAAACTTTGGTGTCTTTTACACATCAAAATGAAATGTTTTATACTTCCAAACCAAGGTTCGTAGCGAGAAAAATATAATGACTGAGGCAACACGTCCAAGGTCTATTATTTTCCTCGATTCTTTTAGACTAAGTAGAGGAACTTACTAATATTAGTCGGTTAAACACTATGAAGATGTTTGTATTGATTAAAACGAATTTTAATTTTTTACACATGGAAATGAAATTGTTTTATACTTCCAAACCAAGGTCGTAGCGAGAAAAATATAATGACTGAGGTAATACGTCCAAGGCCTAATTTCCTGGACATTTTTAGACTAAGTACAGGAACTTATACGTAGTAATACTAGTCGGTTAAACACTATGATTATGAAGATGTTTCTGTTGCTTAAAACGAACTTTAGTGTCTTTTATACATAGAAAGGATATGTTTTATACTTACAAACCAATGTCGTAGCGAGAAAAATATAATGACTGAGGCAATACGTCCAAGGTCTATCATTTTCCTGGACAATTTTAGACTAAGCGGTACGGTACAAGAATTTACTAATACTACTTGGTTGAATCATCTATGAAGATGTTTGTTTTGATTAAAACGAACGTTGGTATCTTTTATAAATCGAAATGGAATCGGGTTTGTACTTCCAAACCAAGCCCGTATAGCCAAAAATCTAATGATTAAGACAATGTCCGTGGTCTATTTCTTTTCCTAGGTTCTTTTAGTTTAGGATGTTTGTAATGACTACAACTAGACGCTTTTGTTTAAGAACAAATTAAGAACAAGCTCGAGCTATGAGGCTTAGTAACTAGGAAAGTTTTTCTGATAGAAAATTGACTAATCCAAATGATACAGCGTAGATGACAAAAAGATTCACTGTAATATAAGCTCTATAAAGACTGTTCAAACAATGAAAGTAGTTACATCGCCTCTAAATTCAGTCATACAATGCATGTATTGTGTGAGGCATCTTCGGTTTTCATATACCACGTTCCAATTTTGTTTTTCTTCAATAAAAACCTCACATAGAAATAAGAACAAATTAAGAACATATTGATGCTGAGGCCACCAAAAAGACTAAGAATAACGAGTCTCGGCTAAATTTAGTGGTTCAAAAAAGCATGTAAACACAATACAGGGATGACGCATCATTTGACAAAAAAAAAAATCCAAAATCTACCGCAATCTAGTTGACAGTTGCTTTTTTAATGTAATCGAAAAAGAAAAACGAAAAAATGATCGAGGCAACTGCCTCGGTTTGTCTTATTGTGGCTACGGTCCTGAAATTAAACCAATCACTGTTTTGCTTAGGCGGTTCATTGTGCTATCCATTTGTGTTGACTGTTTAGAGGCGAAGAAATTTATTCAAAGTCAAAGACTAAAGTTTTTCTCACTCTACAAGTCCTTTCAGTTCTGGAAACCAATACCCTTAGAATTAAACTTTTGAAGGGTAGTTAAAAAAAGAACCAATAGTTTTTTTAAAAATGCGAAAGAGATATTAAGCCGGCAATACTGACAACTATTACTAACTCTTTCTTATAGTACGATAAGGGGACGCTAAACATCGACCTTTTATTTTCTTTGAAACTCGTTTATACACACGTTTCTCTTTTAATGTAACAAACTTTATAAGAAAATACAGGATAAGGGTTGCCCCCTAAATTAAAAAGAAGCTCAGAACAAGCTCACGCAGAAGTTAATAATATCAAAAATTCGTTGAATGCACTAGTCCACAGATAACTGCATGATTTACGAAGTTCGTCACTATACGTTCCAAACAAACGCTAAAAATTTCTTGTATTACTATTAAAACGGCAACTTCATTTAGCAGCGATAACGGTTAGTTCTAACACCAGATGAATGTAATTTAGTTTAAAAACAGATAAATTTTGTTGCAGCTAAATTACTGCCGTTGGGCATGAAGTAAACAGCACAGCCTATCGGCAGCGCTTGAATAAACTAGAGACTCTTTAATTTGTTGCCAACATTTTGGCGTCTTTCTACTTCTAAACCCGCGTATGCAATAATCGAAAGAACAATTTAAGGACATTTTTAGTATGAAATTGCCCCTAACAATTATTTTGCCATTGCTAAGACTTTCTGGTTCTTATAATGAACGGCTATTTTGAGTCTAATCACATGATGACTGTTTCATTTTCCGTTCTTTTATGATCTGATCTTTATCTTTGCTCAGCTGTGGCCTTTTAGTCTGAGTGCGAGAATTGAAAAGCAGACAGTATGTCTGTCTATATGTTATCTGTTTGGTTGTTGCTTCCTATGATAAATATATCTTCTAAACTGATTCTGAATTGATTTCTATTTTGCAACGCGCGAAGATATCATTCAATTACAAGATTTCCTCTCCAAAAAAAGATAAGAGCTGGACTAAACTTTACTGACTTTCCAAGCTGTGCTGAAATTTGCAAAGTCACCCGTGGACACGCCTAAAGATTAAATCGAAACTTTGCACGAAAGGACATGAGGCGTTTTTGCCTTAAGGCCAAGCAAAAAAAAAGTTGGTTAGCGTACCCGCCCGACCATTAAAAAAGCGCCGGAGTCAATATATTTTTTAATTTTTAATTTTCATAATTTTTCTTTAAAAATGTTTTAATACTATTTTGTGACTGCAAAATTGGTAGAAGTCGGAATCAGTTGTCTGAAAACCAATCAAATCCGATAGAATTTTGTAGTCTGTAAACAAGCCATTATGGTAAATACCATTAGATTCATCACGCTTTCCATCCATATCCATGATAAAGACGACACTTGGAAAAAATAACGACAATAATAAGGAATATGTTTTATTGCGTTTTAGCATCAAAACGGCCTCAAAAAAAAACCCTCCCTCCCGACCATAAAATTTCTAAAAAAAGAACGATAACCAATTTTATTTTTTTACTTGGCCTAATCTAGACTTTGGGAAAATAGTTACAAACCCTCTTACTTGGAGAATCTGAGTGTAAACGCGAACGATGAAGTTTTGTACAAACTTTGAAATTTTGTGCAACACTTTGGATTATATATTTTCTTTTTAGGCCTGTGAATGTAGTACTATGACTTTATCAGCATGAAATAGAAACTTTTACACATTGCCAAAGCATTGATTCACACTAGTTGAAACTGGTCGGTAGAAAAAGATCCGACCCAAGAGAACAAAGAAAATGTACAATGTGTGATCGAGACGAAATGGGTGATGAATTTCATTACTTGTTTCGAATTCGTTGCTGCCACGAGAAATTAACCCAGATTAGAGTTGAATTCATAAGGAGATTGCTTGAGGTAAATTCGAACTTCTCTCTATTTGATCACTCAAGTATTTTTCACTCAATATTATCTATGAAAGATAAAACAATACATCATCAGATCATGAGTGCATATCATGATACATTAGTATTATAATTTTTGTTCTTTTTGTAGAAGTTAGTCCGAAGTTACTCTATAATTATTGCATTAATACTGATGCTAACATTCATGTTTTCAAAGTACCAAGAAAAGTATTATTATTATTATCATAGAAAATTGCTTATAGCACTGGCAGATGTCATAGAGAGCGAGTCATAGCCAATGACCAGGGGTCTCTCAAGTTCTTTTATCAGGTAGCTAGCGCTCCAGCACCTTCCTTAAAATTCTAGCCGTTTCCAGTAGAGCCGTTTTTTGTAGAAACTCAGTCTTGATCTTTATACCTAGCTTGTTGTTATTATTATTATTATTATTGTTATTATTATTATTATTATTACTTATACATTGGTATTGTAACAATACCTATTTTTACAATACACGTATGTTCAGAAACACTAATAATAACAGAATAACCAAGGAGATTTTCAGTTCAGTGTGGGATACGAAAAAGCGACTCGGTGCAAATATTAGAACATTTTTAGACAACAACAGTTGATTCTTTATTCTTAGATAAAAACGATTTTTGGTTCTTCATTATAATTTACTCGCCGTGTTGCAATCTATTGTAAGTAGTGATTACAAGATTAAATTTGATTATCGATGTTGTACAAAACAGTTGTATCGGTATTGAACAAAACAGTTTTATCTTTAGTAACATTTTATGCCAGACAGCGAGAGAGTTAAAAGCTTTATTTAGAACTATTTTCATTGCTAAGCGTTATCGTTATTATTAATACTTAGGATCAGACAGTATTAAGACGAAGCAACCCGCAATGATCAAAATTATGGATGTTTACTCACATAGTTTAAAACATGAAATATATTTTGAATCATACCAGGAAATATATAACTGATAAAAATATATTCGAAATAGAAACAGCACATTCGGTTTACAAGAACTAGATCAAGACTTAGTTGATTAAAATTGATGTCATACTTAAACAGGACATACGCACATTTTTAAAATGGATAAAGAATCGGCATTTTGGGACGGAAACGGATTTGGGTTTTCAAGGAAACAACAAACACCCACCAAACGATAACCTCGTTTCCTCACTTGTCTTTCTCTGAGTGCCGAACTATTCCAGAAAGAAAAACAAAATCGCGTGGTTGAAAAAAGAAACTCAAAAAATCTGTTTTACGATTCCGCAAGTTTTATTTTCTGATTTGTTCCGACAAAGTTGGATCGTTGAAGTAAATGTGGAAATCGTTTCAATACACTTTATTGCATTCTGGTCGCGCTTGCCTGTTCATACAAGCGGTGGTTTGTAGGAAATTACACTGTATAAGCTTTCTAAAGACGGAACTTTAAGCATCGTCTCTGTTGGGAGAAGAAACAGTTTATGATGGACATCACATACGAATGTTATTTCAGTTTTTTTAGGTTTTTTTTATAGTTAAACTTGTATCTGTGATGTACAAACGACCTTTGACGAAAAATTCTTGATTTAAATTGAAACCTAAAACTTAAACTTATAGCTTAGTGGAGTGCGTCATTATGGCACCCTGCAAAGTTATCCAGTTTTACGTGTTAAAAATTAGGATTTTCGGTAAAAGATAAAGTATTTGGGACGGAAAAACAGAAATAGAAGAAAAAAGAATTTAGCAAGCGAAGACAACTGCCAGCCAGTGCGGCATGGCTCGTTTATTGCTGTGAAGAAAACATAATTATAAACTCAGAGAGTGTCAGACGATAACGTTTGGTCTTTCATTAGTTGTAAGTGGCCCGTTTTCATCACAACCAAAGTGCCTGTCAGGATTTTGGCGTTACAAATCCTTCAACCTGCTGTTAGTGTTAATCGGTAAGAGGCAAGTGACGGCGAAGAAAGAAATCAAACAAATTTGGACAGTAAAAATACATCAAAACAAACGAAAACACGAACACAATCAGAAGCAACGTGTAAATTAAAAGCAAACTAAATATTTGTTTATGAGCGGAACTTGTAAAACGTCTTCCTCAAGAAGAGTGAGGTCATTGGAAGCCTCGAAAATTTGGTTACACGGAGATAATCGAAACGCTAAGAGGAATGATAGACGAAATCCGATCAGACTTCCAGCCCACACTCACCATCCGACAAAATGCCATTTTGCACGAAAATGGCGGACACTAACATAAACCATCAAGGACAGCATATGTTTTGCTTTTTTTGTATTTCGACAACAGTTGTTTCCGAAAAGTTTCTAAACTGTCAGGTGCTGAATAATCTGCAAAGTTTGCCACAAAGATAACAGATTTCACGCTGAGAGAATCGTGGACATTCGCATTGTGTTGAGTCAGTGCTTTTGTAAACACCAAGAGAAGCCAATAGGCACGCTATTCCCGGAATCTGCTCAAACTTAATTTTGATAGATAAGAAGATAACATAAATTTAAAGTTTATTTTTAATTTGAATTGTCAAATTCGAAGATGGTCGAAACTTGACAATTTATACTAGAAAGTTATTTCACAAGCGCAAACGCGTGCAACAAAACGAAAACATTCAGTGGAAATCTGCCGCCTCATATCTCGCTTCGTTCCGTGACAAATACGCGGTGCAAATTCAAATGTTTTCTAAACCGCTGCAATATGGTTGCCCCACAGCATTACTAAAATAAAATAACTGTAAATTGAAAAGAATAGCCAATACAACGTAGTATCATAGGTAGATAGAGGGTCAAATTCAATCTTAAAGATCCAAATTTCTTTAAGTCTGACAAGTGTAAAAACCCAAATTTGTTTTGGTCGTATGCGAAATGGTTGCGGACGCATTGGCCTTCAATGATCTGTAGAAAACCTTTCGGCTCCTCTGAGACTCGTGTTTTCCACACCTTTTTAATATTTAGAACTACAACGAAGGTAATTAAAAAGCAATCAATCACAGAACGTTGTCTTGAAGGGTTAAATGCCACACCATGCACACCACACGTGCGACGAAAGACAGATGCTCGCAACACGACCACAAATTGTCCAGCCATGCAAAATCTTGCGGTATTTTATACATACGAACTTAAATAGCACCTCAAAGTTTGTAGTTGTGGTTTAACGTTTAAAATTTGGCTAAAAGCCGAGACGGCAACTTGTCCACCAAATGTTTTAACAATTCACCTTGTCGCAGACATTACAATACCTCGTGAGAAAACACGATTTGATACGATTTGGGTCTTATTTTAATATTCCTATGATCTATGTCTACCTTACTGGCAGTTTCTTTCAAATGTCGGTCGTGATACTGCAAATAAAAAGCTTTTATTATTTTATCAATATTCTAAAAGCACCGAGGATGCTCACAAAACGTTATTGTTATTATCATCATCATCGTCATTATTATCATTATCTTTGGCCATTAACATTACCGTTAGCATCATCATCATCATCATCATCATCATCATCATCATCATCATCATCATCATCATCATCATCATCATTGTCATTATCATTATCGTTATTACTCATCACTGTTCTAAGTGCTTTACAAGTGAATACAGGTTTTAACAGTTGAGGGTCTTGGATAGACGGCTACAGCGGCTCAATTACAACATTAGGGACCTTGAAAGCAGCGAGGACGCTGACGACGCCGAGAAAGAGCAATAGTAAATACAATAACTGTACGTTGGAATGCATCGAGCTGAGCACGCGCACGTCGTTGTCGCCAGAAACAGGACGTGAAAAGACCTATTTTGGAGTTCCTGGGACTACCAGGACGTGCCGGATAACAAAAATGTTCTCAGTATTTGTTTACCTTAAAGGACGAAAATTTAATGATTAATCGTTTTCTGTTTATAGCGGAGAAAACGTAACACCAATGAACTGCAGGCCGTCGTTGGCGTTGACTTCATGGGATAGACGAGAAGGCCCTTCCTCCCTCTGAGACTGAGACCGAGTGTCATTGGAAAAACTCGGCAAAACCCCTAACCCTAATCCTATCCCGAGCTGGATTAGGCCAATAAGGGTTAGGGTTAGGTTTATGGTGCGACTACCTTTCTTATCGTCCCAAAAGACAGACCACAACATCAAGACCACTACCTTAAGGCCATGAAAACCGACGCAACAAGTCCCACCATTTTCATACCAACAATGTTGAAAGTTGTTGGCAATTGTTGCGTGGTGTAACCCCCAATATTGTT